>JAJVSH010000003.1:341421-391046 GCA_021460005.1 Tetramorium alpestre | reverse complement strand
TGAATGTTACCAACTTTTTAAGAAATTGTATGTTCAATATGTGGTAAGAGCTCTTTCTTCGCTCTTTCTAATTATTTTATGTTAAACATATGCGAAGAAAGAGCTCTTACCACATGTTGAACATAAAATTTCTTAAAAAGTTGGTAACATTCATGTTTACACGCTCGTAAGCTTTTTACCGTGTCGCGCAGTGTAACTCTGTGTCATANTTGGAACACTCCNTGTCGAACANANTGTTACACTGTGGCATCTTGTAACTCTCTGTGTAACTTGCTGCAAAACAGCCTCTTTTAGATCAACAGTCATGATACACGAATATCTTGATGCAATGCGCCTAGTTATTACTGACCCTAAATGTGGCTTATTTCATATAGGAAGGCATTTTTGACGGCTAGTGTACATACACGTGGCAATAATTACGCCAGCAATAACGGCGGCCTTCAGGTATTATCAGAACAACAATCCTATTGATCCTTGATCTATTCAATTATCTTTCTCCTTTCCGTTTGTCTCTTTATTCTTAAAATTCAACTTAGCTATTCAGGTATCTTTTTTCGGTCCTTTTGTCACTTTTTACTTCAAAAATTCAACCTTTTAAACATTTTCTTCAGTCCGTTACGTTCAGCCAGACAACATAGTAACTTTCGGATATTATAATGCGACAACGTATAACAGCGTTTTTTGCGGTAGATGTAAGATAATCAGCGGTAATGTTAANATAGATTATAAGTTTATATTTTGTGTCACACTGAAGATGACCCCATTCGAGGGTCAAAACGTTTGTGTTTAGTAAATGTTAATTTTATATTAAGTATTGATAGAAGCACTAACAACTAGCGTGGTTCGTTTCGCCTTTTCATTAAATGGCGAAAAGTTAATGGTTCTTAAACAAATAATATTTTATAAGTTATTAAAAGTTTTATTATTTAAGATATACGTCTCTATTCTTAAATTTCTGTGAAAATACAAAACTATAAAGTTTTATTTTATTATTATTTTATTAAATTCAGTAATTTATACTTACCTTCGTAATAAGGACTGTGAAGTAATATTTAAAGAAATCGTAAAATGAATAGCAAATGTTATTTTTAATAACTAAAATTATCAACCATAAAGTCACAGAGACACTAGTATATCAATATATTGACCGGCAATTCTAATAAGAAAAAAGAATGCGATTTGCTACCCGGATTAAAAGTCGCACAATATCATCAACTTTTAAATAAAAACATCTCATTTTTTTTAAATTTAATATTTTAACTAGGTATGTTTTTCATTATGGAGAAAATATATTCATACCTATGTTCAATAAGAGTAAAAAATTTCGATATAATTTACTCTATGTGCATTATATGTATATAACTCGTTTACATTTTTAGAAGTAAGTATACTAGCTTATGGCACATATTTAATAAATGTAATAAAAGAACTCAAGTTTAATTTTAATTATTTGACTTTGCAGTTAAAAATAGTGTTTTAAAAACAGAATGTAACAAATGAAAATTTTTAAAGACATATTCTTGCTATTTTTGTATATCTTTATGAATTTCTCTCATAAAGACTCATAGGCTGGATCATTGAAGACTGTTAATAATTTTAAGGAAACTATTAATCAGAAAGTATGTTGAGGAAAATCAGTTCCAAAGTTTGTTCTGGATTTTTCTGTCATTCATAATAAAATAATTAATTTTTTATTCTTATCGATTCTTTCAATGAAGAAAATTATTCTGTGTCTTTTGCGACTAAGGTAAATACAATACATATAATATTATAGTAATGTTTTAGCTTTTAGTTTTTCACTCATGTATCACATTTTTTTATTTTACATCTTTCATAACTTTGGAAAAAGGTAAAGTTAATTAAAATCTAATAACAAAATTACAGTAAAATCTCGAATTTAAAAGAAAATTTATATTAATATATTTTAAAATGTAAAAAGTCACAGTAACAAGGAGAAACAATAATAAAAAGTTATCGAGAACAAAATTAATTTAGATGATATGAAAATTTGCATTTTTAAATTCTCACTTAAACTACAGTTTAATTGATGTTTTTTTCAATTAAATCACGTTATCTGATTTTATAAATGCTTCATTTAATTAAAAACTGTTTCTTTCGCTCTATATAACATAAGTAATATCAAACAATACTTAATGTATAACAGTCTATAAGTGAATATTAATTTTCTTACTACGACGATAACATGTACGTAAACGTCGATGCATCTTTCTTTATGCGCGCAACCACATCTTAAAATATAAATTTATTATACAATAATGTGATATCACGTCACTGTTATTCTTCAGGCACATGTGAAAAATATTAAAATAGGACTTCAATTAGCTCTCCAACGTCGCGGCATCACAATTATATGAACAAAGCGAGACAAACGTTTCTATTTTTATTTAACAATGCAAAAAATATCAGAATATTAAAATAGAGATATTAAAGAGTTATTTTTATTAAAATTTCATCAAAAAATAATTATTTTTATTGCACATATTTCGAATAAATTATTCTTGTTTACTTTGTTTTAGCCAAAATAACAATAACATTTTTTCTTTAATTACTTGCATATACATTTCTTTATCAAATTATTTCTATTTTTGTTATCAATGTTATACAATTTCTTATATATGTACAAAAATAGAAACTTGTTTCTTAGCTAGCATTCTTATACTATTACGGTGTGACTCGAGTATATCGAGTTATTATTTGCATGACTTAGTATAAAATCGATAATCGAAAAATTGATTTAAAACACATTGTGCTCTCTATTTCTGACAAAAATATTTTGCTTTACTCTTATTCATACGATTTACGCCGATTATGACTCGAACTTTCTATTCACTTTTGATACGTAATCCTTATCACTACAAGTACAGATCACGTTTCAACGTGACCTTGCAGTTGCCCTACTATCTTTCGTACCCAACCAGCCTGGCTCTGTCCCGCGGAAATATCATCTCTATCCATCTCAATATTTCGATCGTAACCATTCGAAGTATTCAGTGGCTGAGAAGCAATATTCACCAATCTCGCAGTAACTCTGGTCTCCGAGTCACCAACGGCATGACCCTTTGCTAACAGCGACTTTATCTTCAAGTAATCCGGTTTCTGTGCAACACTCGGCTTATACCTCGCCGATGACACCTCTTGCTTCTTTTTGGCAGGTACTGGCGGTGCAATCTTCGTCTTCGCCATCGATGCTGCTGTTGTCATCGTCGTCGTTGTCCTCATCGTTGTTGTAGCCGGTGTCGATTGCCGCATAACGAATACTTCATCGACATCGCTGAATATTGCACTGTCCCGAAACGCCTCGTCCACGTCAGCATCTGCGTAATTCTCGATAGTTTCGAAACTTTTCTCATAGAAACTGTCCGTTTCGCTCTCGTGACGTTCTGTATCCTCATTGCTACCCGTCTCCTCTTCGCAGTTTCTTCTCTCTGACTCGGCCATCTTTTTGGACTGATTAATATCAACAAAAGAGGATTGCGCACGTTTGCTTTCGGCAAAGAGGATCGTTGGATCGGCATAATCCGACTGGGCAATTCTAGCGCCCAGACTGGAGCTACCTTGCTTGTAGTAAAGCTGAGAAACTCGTTGGTCATTCGAGGAATTTATCAGCTCCTCCACGTCCGAAGACAGTTCCCTCGCGTGTTTTGCCTGTTTGGTCCGCCTTTTCGGATACTTGCCTCCGGAGCTCAATGAACGGAAATAACGTGTTCGTTCGACCTCATCATTACACTCAAGTGTCTCTGTACTCATGGTATTTCTCAGACGGCCCTGCAAACGGCTGCCGGCCTTCAAGACATGTCGAAAAATCGTACTGCCATTGCCGTTACCATTCGCCCGATAGATTTTATGATCTGGATGAATATTCGCACTGTCGCTAGCAGATATGGATCGCACATCGGAATACGTATCGTCGGTCAATCGTGTATCCTCCAGCGAACAAAAAAAGGTCGAATTGGAACTTGTTGAAGCAGCGGGCATGGGGAATTTGGCAATCCTACCCTCCGGCTGGCACGTGGAGGCGTACCTTTCCATGTCTTCTAGATTAATTTCTGCTGGCTTGTCAGACGCAATTGTGAACGGCCGCTCGCTCATTGGTTTGCCATCTCGCTGTAGAAAGCGTGACTTTGTCACATTCGTCGGTTGAGAGTTTGGGCTTATCTGGAAGCTGCGCGGTAGTGAACCGCATTTAGGTGGCGAGGTGGGCAAGCCTTCACACAATTTGGTGAGCCAAACAGCGGGCCGAGTTGGACTGTCGTTGCCGTCAACATCACCCTTCACTGCCTGTAGACCTTCCCAGACATGCTGCAGATTGTCATAATTGCCGAAGCCCTTGGACTCAGCATCTTCAGCATCATTCGCTTCACTACTTTCATTATTATGTTGTTCCGATTCATTCTTCTCGATCCGTTCTGTCATTATAATAGAATTGATCTCCTTTCGTTCCACCGCCTGTTGATTTAATGCACATTCTGTCGGGGATGATACAACAATCTCCTCATTGTCCGTCGATGTCAAATTCTCGCGGATACGCAGCGCTGTCTTGATTACCTTACTCTCGGCAATGATACTTTGTCGCTTGAACGTTTCAAAGAGTGCCTGCTTCTCGTGCGATTGGCTCGTCTTGCCGTTATGCGTTTCCGTCGATTTCTGAGTTGTCTTTAAGTTGTCATAAAAGAGTTGCAGCGGTTGCTGGTTCTCTCGTGCCGGTGCTGAGGATAACAAATTCCATGCATTATTTGTTCTGTTTAGTCGCTGCTCCCGGTGTGTCGTCCGAACGCGTCCCAATCTATTATTGTTGTTGATGTTATTGTTAGTCGAGTTAGTGATATAATTAGCATTCTCCGAATCACTCTCGTCCGACGTATCCGCCGAGATACGCTTGTTAAAACGTTGATGTCGCACGTTAAGGATACTGCTGGTCCGTTGTTTCTCTAGCAGCTTCTGGAACTCTTGATTCTGCATGAGAATATGTCCGACAATCTCTTCCACCGTTTGCGCCGGATTAGCGTGCTCATTATTATTTTCTTTGGCTTCAGCCGGTGACGGAGAATTTAGTGTTACCGTTTTATTCTCTTCCTCACTACGAATTGTGATTGCTTCTTCAGTCTCGACTGTAGTAGACTGAGCATCGCCGATATTATCTTCTTTTTGTTCTTCGTCCGAATGGTTGAGACAGACGTACGATTGGAAGCCTGGCTCGGACTTTCGTCTCCAACCAGTGAATCGATCCTAAACACATTAAAACAAATTTGTCAAGGTTTTACATTTCGCTGCTTTTCGCATGCCAAATCCTTACGTTATTCAAGATATTTTCGAAATTTTCTCAAACAAATCAAATTTCTATAGTTAGTAAATTTCTATAACAATAATACTTTTTTATTATTTGTTTAAATTGCACTCTTTATATTTATTGCAATATATTATATTTAAAAAATATTAAAGTCAATCGATAAAAGTATAGGAAGGACTAAAAAGGCTTAAAATAATTAAAAGAATTGAAATTTAATTTTAAAGAATAAGGATTAGTAAAATGTATAATTTAGATTAATAATTTAATAAATAGAAATAATTTCTTATAAAATGCGTTATACAGCTTTATGATAATTAATATAAAATAATTAAAATTAAAAAATGAAACAAGTAAAAAAATATTTACATACCTTAACTTTCGAAGAGCGTACATCCGAAGACCTGTTAAAAGTCTCCCTGGAGTCATTAACATCTTCAATGTCATTTTTACGGGACGATGCAAGTGAATCCTAACGATATAAGAAAATTTCGTAAAATTTCTTATAAATAAAGAAGAGAAAGCAAAGTAAAAGTAAAGTAAAAAAATGAAAAAATTTTCGTTAAACCTCACCTCCATCATTATAATATCAAATTTCCTGACACCTTTCCTGAACTTCTGCCTCAGACCAGTTTCAGATCTACGTCTCTCTCGCTCCTGCTTGCGTTTCTCTAAATATTCCGGAGGAGCAGAGTGTTTCTTCGCTGATCCTTTATCCGTCAACGCGTCATCTGTTTGAAATATCAAGTGTATTATTCTTTACTCAATTTCGCGTGATGATTAAAAATAGATTCCAAAATGTTAATAAATTGTACCTTCTTGTTGCGTCTGACCTAATTGCAACACTAACTGTCTCGCATGTGATGGTATAACCGCGTTATAATTTTCTAATATCACTCTCTTAATTTGTAACGTCCATTCCCTCTTTTGTTCTAAATTGCGCGCCTGAAAGACAGATGAATGAATAAATAAGATAAGATAATAAATAAGAATACAATCCTAGCGTGTACATATAGTTAAAGCCTGTTTTTTAAACTATAAGATTTTAGTAAGATAAAGTAATGATACTTACTTGCAATGTATACTGCAACCGAGGATTATCAAAAGGTATTACGTGAAAACTAAGTGGCTCTCCCGGGATACTTTCAATCAGCATTAGGTTTGAACACTAGAAACATAAAAAAATATTTTATATTTATACTTGTACTTATTTTCTAAAAAACTAATACTTAAATGGAAATACATGGAAAAGAGATGTTTGAGAAATCAAAGTATCTTTAAATAAATTTTGAAATATCAATGAAAATTAAGCAAGATATAAATATGTCTAAATAGAAATAAATTCTTTTTAAAGACTATACGAGAAAGACAAAGGATTATGACGGAAATCGCACCATAATATGAGCTTTGTAGACAAGAAGGCCGTCCTCTTTTTTCTTCGTCAAAAGAAGCATTCGATCGAAGAGGAAGGCATGCCTCGGAGCCTTAGCCCCTCGCATCCTGAATCGACCTTCCGCGACCAATTCGCCACTTGTAGTTAAGTCTGGTCCTGGCCAACCGTACAGAAGCGACTGAATTTCTTGAACACGTACGGCGTGCTCGTGCCGCCTCTTCATAGCATTGATATGTTTCGCAATACCAGTCATCGCGGCAAGCGCAGCCTCGATGGCACTTCTACCTTCAGCCTCATTCTCTCTCGAATCACAATCGGCATCGTACTCCTTCGATAAATTCTCCAGAAGCAGGTGATACTTAAGGATTCTTTGGACAGGCTTCAAAAGAAAGGATCCGAGCGGCAGCGGATGCTCCAAAGCCGTTTGCCGTTCGCGGAAGGCGGACGCGGTTTCTTCTTGGCCCATTAAATCGGTCAGCACCGAGACTGTCCTCGGATAATTGGTACAGTATTCGGTATACACTTTGAATCCCGAATTATGCTTAATGAATGTATTCGCGACGCAAACAGGATCCAGACCGCATTTCTCTATTTCCCGTAAGAATTCACTATTAAACTCGAAGATATCCTCGATATTGCTAAACAGATCGCCGAGATGCAATCGACGCGCGAATGACGACGGATTGTCTCTCCAGAATATAAGATAACCCTGAATAACTTGACGCAGATGTTCGACGTATATCGCCTCCGTGTCCACAATCTCAAGAAGCACTCTCTCGACGGGATTGCGATGCGGGTCGCAGTAGCGCGGCCTGTGGCATAAAGGATCCTCCTCGGCGCTGTCCCTCCTCTGCCCGTTATCGTCGTTCAAGACCCGACAGCTAGTCTCCGAAACCGTCACAACTCCGCTGTCCGCGGAACCCTGGGAGCTGGCACAGGTGTCGGCGAGAGATTCGACAGACGCCAGATAGGGATTGATGGTACAAGTGTTGCCCTGATTACTGCAGCTGCTGGAAGACGTGCTGGATGCGATGGAGCTTCCGGAAAGCGGTCTACTGCCGTTCCTGCGTCGCCTATTGTACCTGAGCGGGGTAAGACTATTGGTCTCTCTCCTCTCATACATCGGCTTCCCAATGGTTTTCCCCTTTTCCTCGTGCTCCAACACCGCTACTGGAATGACTGTCTCCACCATGGTGTTATCGGTAGCGTCAACGACAACCTCGTCGTAATCGCCTTCCTGTTCTTTATTCTTCAATACGTCCTGGTGCACAGGCTTGGCAAAGTCACCGTTTGAGAAGAGCTGACCGAATACGGAGCCCCGTTGTGCGACTGGTACCATACTCAGACGCTTCTGCAAAACAGCGGGTACGCCGCAGGACGATGGTAGGACCACGCGATCTCCTTCGTAGCCATTGCCGCGACGTGCCAGCTCGTCAAACATACCCAGCAGTTGTGGGACTAGATCCGTGCTGGTGCCTGGAAAACGAATACGACATTTCGATTAAGAGATATCAGAATCAAATGTGTTATTAAGTATCAATGAAAATTAATTACTAGTTTCAGCAATAATTAGCTTCAATATTTCCAATAATAAATTTCTATCAGATTTCTTTAATTGCTTAGTGCATTTTCTGACGATTTATTTCCAGCCTAATTTTCTCCAAGTATTTCTTCGAACAGATCATTTCCCGACGTTTCATTATACAATTTGTGGCACGAATTTTTTCATGGTCCACTCGTTCAAGCTCATCGTAAATCAGCAATATTATAACGATTGACACTGCAGATGCCCCTGGCAGAAAGAATACAGTGCCAAGGCAGTGGAAGAAATGCACAGATGAAATCTATTCTTATTAACATTAATAATAACCCTCAATTCACGAGAGAAAGACAATGGCTCCGTTCGCGTGAAAATACTGTCGAGACTTTCTTTCATGTAATGATCAATCATTCCCGAGAGTATTAGAGATTCTGAGAATGCCGCCTGGAAATTACCGTGCCTTTCCTGGCACTCAACTTAATTCACCGAATGCAATAATTAATAAATGATCTCACGCGAATCTTCATTGTCACAGCAACGTAAATGAGAATTAATTTTTCTCACTCTGCCACATGACATATCGGAGAAATAATTTTGCGTGTCTCATAAGTATCATTGACTGTAATATAATAATGATGAATATCTTTAAATACGTTTATGTATTTCATACGATATTTTTCTCAAGTACGTATGGGAATTTTGAAATCTGGCGAAATTTTTGGAAGAAATCATAAAATTATTCTTAAGCAATTATTTTTTTTTAACTAATATGTTATACAAATTTCTTCAAAAAAGCAAGCGGTCGTGAATTTATCAGAAATCACATTATTGGGCAGTAGAATGTACGTTTTACAAGACACTCTATATAGACCCTACATAAAACAGTAAGAAATTAATTAATACTCATACATATTCCCATTTATATCAAACCAATAAATTTACACGGAGCAACAGGATGCTCCTATTGACATATATCCGCGATATTTCATAAATTATTAAAAATCATCGATAAGAAATATCACCGCTGCCATTGGCTGCGTTTATCGTTAATGTGATCGCCTTCAATTAACTCGCTACCCGTTTATCGGTGCTAAAAGATTGGCGGACAGCTTGCGCCGATCCGATTACAGACACGCACACAGGCGAAAGGCACGACGTAATTATCCACACATGTAAATATGCATATGCGCTTAAGCTTATGCATGTCGATATTTTTCCGGGTACGATATCCCTAACTTATAGTTTTATTACTTTAATGTTCAGATTCTTTGACAAATATAGAAAAAGAGAGAGAAAAGGAGAGAAGACGGGAAAATAAAGATCAGACTCTGTTTATTGGATTCCACAATTTGAAATTATTTATCGATAATAATATAATTATTTGTAGACAAATGTGGATAAATGATGAACAATCGGAATCCAAGATTAATTTAAAAAAAAACATATTTAGGGGTGATAATGATGAAAGTTTTTTATTTTTATTTTCTTGCAAAGTAGATAAAAGAATTATTTATCAACAAAAATGGATAAACCGATTGATATGGCATTTGATTACAGATAATCAAATGTCATATCAATTTTGTAAAAATTCGCACTTTATCAACTTCACAGATCTTCTCTCTACAAATCGCGCTCTATAAGCTCCATTGCTTGACCAGAGATCGCGGTTACATCTTGCGACTTCGTTCTCCTGTATGTACATGTACGCATGTGTGGAAGCCGTCAATTGTGCACGGCAAAACAAACGAGCGGGACGGTGGTTTCCAATTTCCGCGGCGGCAGACGTGAAATCAACGTCCGTACCGGTACCGGTGCGCGTGACCATGCATTTATGCACGCTGTACCGCCGCTTGAGATTTCTCTATGGTCACCCACGGAGTTGCCGCTACGAGAATATACATGCAGTCGGACTGACCCTAAGCCCTTAATTCGCCGTGTCTTTTCGCCCGGATTTACAGTCGCAATATCATCTCGGCTGCCGCAATCCCTTGACTTGCTTGCCTTCTGATGCACTTGGCTTGGAACTTCTCTAATAATAGGACGGACCACGGACTTTCGTCCGTGAGATCCAGCTATCTCGTCTAGACTGTTCATTCGACTATACGTTACACTTTAATAATCTTAAAATAGACATTTTTTTAAATTATTTATTCATATTTTTATTTATATTAATTAACTAACAAAATTCTTGACATGAGAAGCGCAAGAGGAATGTCTGGTGTTTAATCAATCAAAATTCTTAAAGAATTTATTGACAGAACGCGCTGCTGAAACTTGAGAATCTTACGAAACGTCTTCCATATTATTTTAAAAACAGGAGGACTGTTTAGCTTACTGACGAACACGCGCGCGATACATTTAACGTAACAATATAAATACGAATGACATAAAATGAATTTTTCACAGAGAAAATAACAGTGTTTTATTTATATCCTTCCGGCGTGAAGAGACTTAAGGGTTTACGAGCGTACACTTTGATCTTCAAGTTATTATGTCTACTAGCTCTCAGTCTTAAGATTCGAAAATGTGTCAATTCTCGTTTTTAAAATGTATCACAGGCATGTTTGAATTCTTTTCAATAGCCGTACAGTTAAAAATAATATCTCACAAATGCTGATTATGTTAAAAACTTCAAGGAAAATAAATTTAACTGCATTTACAAAAAAATATTAAAATATAATATTTTTGACACAATTTAAACATATTTTATTTACAATTTCTTTTAAATTCTTTGATTTTTTCTAGATCTTTGAATAAAAACTTATAAAATAATAATTATTTTTATAATTAAAATTACAGAAATATGTAACCATTCAATGCCCGCTTTAATATGTACTTGCCATAATAATATTTTCTTTTTCGGCAAATTTGTAAACTATATTCGTAGATTATAGATTTTTAGAGAATGCAAACACATTTTGATGAAGAAACTGTTTTCAATCATTCCAATTGCAATTGCTCCTTTGCATTTATAAAGTTCCTTTCAATTGGACCGTACTATTCATACATACATGCTTTTATCTCTAAATCGACTTTTCTTATTTGATTGTCGGATAGGATATTCTATAACGATCTACAGACATTTTCATCATTCCTTTCCTTTCCACTAAGACATATTTTATTGCTTAGAGCAATAAATAAACGAAAGCTTGGAAAGATAGTGATAAATAACGTGTCATAAATGTACTGTGGTCAAAATCAATAATCCTTACACACTGAGAGAAATGTTTTGTATTATGAACCAAAAGTTTTGTTGATATATGCTCAAGAAATTTATTTAGTTGCTGTAAACAAATATGTTATTTGCTTATATCTTGTTAAGTCGGTTTGATTTAGAGAACAAAACAGAATTTTTTAGAGAACAAAACTGTTTTGTTCTCTAAACCAAACGACTTAACAAGATATAAGCAAATATTTCTAAATTTGTTTACAGCAACTAAATAAATTTCTTAAGCATATATCAACAAAACTTTTGGTTCATAATACAAAACATTTCTCTCAGTGCATGGCATATCAAACTATCAACTAAATATGTCAAAAGAGAAATGCGTGTTTTCCTTCCATTTCTTCCTTTTATTTTGACTTTGTCTCAAGGTAAACATTAATAAGCGAACAATTTTTAATCAAGTTTTCTATTATAATATCTTCTTCGTTTTTTTGCGACATTATGTATTATTTTTTACAAAGAGAGAGAGAGAGAGAGAAAGAAAGTATAATTATTATACTATATTATTCATATATTACTTATTATTTGTTATTAATGTCGATCATTGTTCATTGTATTATTTTTCATTCTCCTTATTTATCTGTCTACATTATTTAATTATTGTATCTGAATTATTTTATGTAATTTTATGTGTATATCTATTAAACCTTTGTTTCATACAAATACATTTTTTTTTATTCATTTTGCGTATGATGTAAACGCAATTTTTTGTTAAAAGTAGGTGTGTTTTTCATGGATGATGACATTAATAAAATAAAAACATTAATAAGGGAAAAAAATGAAAAATGTGTAAAAGAAGAAAAGAAGAAGAACGGAGACAAACACTAAAAGCGGAAAAGAAATGGCATACACGGTGATGGAAAGCAGCGGTCACTGAGAAAATTTTCAAGTGCTTTCGGCGCCGCGGGCATGTCTGCATGCCAATACGTTCCTATGAATCATGATTCCGCATAGGCGTGGACATGCGCTTGCATTTGCGTTCGAAAGACTACAACAGATTCGCCGCATAAATCTACATCGCGGATGAGGGACAGAAGCATTTCTGCGAGAGGACAACTCGAGTCGATAATTTCTTTACGTGGCAATACTCAACGAATGTTTCGCGGCGAATTAAGGTCAATTGCACCGACGGCATCTTCGCTCAATTAACTCTAACGATTTCCTGTTTCCTTGAGGCAATATTTAGCTACGTTGAAGAAGATTTAACTAATATTATTTATGTCAACCACTATATTAACCGGTTATAAGAGATTCAGTTGAATCAACATTACTTAATTAGCGCACAATATGCAAGGAAACAATTAAATATAAAAATTCCGCCAATTCTTTCAAAATAAGATGTCTCGTTTGATATCAACAAAATAACGTGACAAAAATCTTTTTATTATTGTGGATTTTTCTTGCAATCTCAACTTTCTCATAGACATCTGCTAATATCTATTTAAATCCTTTAATAATTATACTTCGTAACATTTTTGGTAATATTATAAGCATTAATATTAAATATATAAAATGTCCTTCTTTCCGGGCTATTCGAAAAGGTTGAGAAATGTGTCGCCGGAGGCGAACGACGACGGCTACCGTTAACTGGCTGATATCCAAAGTTCGGGAAAGCATGGGAGAGAAGGCAGACCTGTAATTGCATCGCGCCTCGCGAACTCTCGGCGAGCGGACTGTTCTGGAAACCGATCACGCGCGGTAACGTGCGGTTCTCTCGGAAAATCGCGCCGCGAGAGCAGCCAGAAAGGAAACCGGGAGAAGAGCCGCAAACCGTTTTATGCGCCTCACGTATAACCGCGACAAGTGCAAGGACCGCGTGTGTCGCGGTCGCTGCGAGTCGCTGCACCCCGGAATTCCAAAGTGCCTTCCTTTTGTGACCTGTTATCTGTTCCCAGAGATACACCCGGAAATGCACTAACACACTCCCGGAGACATACTCCGAGTAGCCGCGCCGAAGATAAAAATGGAACGCATGAAGATAACGAGCGAAGGAATATTGTCGAAAATAATATCAGTCAAGATATACGTGGATAAAGATAATCATTCATTGAGTTAAGATTTAAATTTCAAGATATCAAATTAATTATATAAAACCATTAAATTCCAAAAGGAGGAAATCTGATTTAAACTATAGTACAATAATAAAAGAATTAGATGTGATAATATTTATAAATAGATAAATGATAAATTTATGCAGAGATAAATTTTGTCTGCGAGAAAAATGGACACTGAAGCAATAAGCGGAGCAGATATGTTTCTCAATATAAAATATTGTATCTCAGATCCGAATTTGTGAGAAAATAATATTCCCATATTCCCTGCTCCCGCTTTCATTCCGAGATCGTAACGATGCTATCCTCGCTTGATTGTGCAAATCTTGCAATATCGCGGTACAATGAGATAATGAGGTACGGCAAATGAGACAGAGCAAACAGCGCTGCCCCGTTCTAATATTTGATCTGAGATAACACAAAGCAAAACTCGCGCAAACGCTGCACTTTCAGATGAACATCGGGAAAGTCAATTAAATCAGAATGCCCACTCTATTGAAAAATTAAATTACAATTTCAATCATATTCTTGCTGTACTAACAGCGTCGGGACATCTTCAATAATTATTCAAAGTATACAAAGAACTATATTCTTTGTATACTTCCACGTTTTTTGCACGCTTTTATCATTGTTTCAATATTTTAAGAACATTGAATAGTTTCGCTAATCTAAGAAAATATTACAAAATTTCTTCATTCTACTGATTTTCGTTAAATTAAAATCAATTTCTGCTAAGCAAAAATTTGATTCAATTTATAAATTTATACATATATCAAAATAATGATTTATTATTAGTTACATTCATTAATAATTTTCATAATTTCAACATTTTCTATTCACATCGTAGAGAAAATAACACAATTTTACGTAAAGTTAGCAGCTAATTAATATTTGAAAAGTAAATGTGTAACAACAATATTGTCGTTTAATAAAAAAATGTTATAAATTTAATAAGGAAAGTTAAGTTATTTATGGCAATATTTTCTAAGGAATATTATAGTTTCTTTGAGAGAACAACGAATCTTTAAAATCGTTTTTATCAAATCATAAAAGTCGTATATTTGATAAATATTTGTACGCCCACGATCGATTATCGTCCGTCAGGTGCATCGCGGTCTATCTCCGATAAGTGGTTTCTAGGTAACGTACGACGTCAAGTGGCAGTTGTAAAAACTGTGACGAAAGATATCCCAAATATTTTACATTTGACACCTGAATAAACTTTTCTAACAAAGTGAAGATGTCTGCGACACACTCTCTCCACTAAATTATACTAAAAACAAGTCACGCAAGTGAAAACGTTAGATTACTCAGCAAATTTGAAAACTATCGTGAAACGGAAAACTAAACAACCGACAAACAAAATGTCACAGCGAGTGACGACATTAGGATACATATATCATCTATTCTTTTCAAAGATCGCAATGAGAGAAACGAGATAGCTCTCAATGCACGTTTCTCTTAGAACACACGAAAAATTTTACGAGCATAGTGATGATAATAATTACATAAGCGCTGGTTTTACGAAATTCGGATTTTTCGTCCTCGGAACTGTCCTCGAAAAATAAATGTCGGTTCACCCGTGGAATTACAAGTAGTAGTAGCAAAAAATAATGAATAGATCTGTTGAAACAGGAAATGAAGTGCTTGTCTACAGGTAAAGATTCAATTTTACAAAAGACTTTTGGCCTCGGTCTGAGAAAATGTTCACTTCTGTAATGCTTTTCATGCGGATGGCAGGCATCCCGGTGCGAGCAACAATAACTTACTATATTTCACTTTCACCCTCACGCCGCTGATATTGACAGCCTTATCGCCCAACCACCCGATACATCACGCACCGTCTCGTTTCAATTCGTTCGTTTCAGCGTCAATCACTCGTGGCGAATCGATCGTCGAACGTTTGCGTGAACTTCCATTAATTGCCGCGCGACACGCCTGAACCGGAACACACAAAGCAGTCGCTCTTCGAGAAAATCCGTTTCTCCGTAACTATTATACTGTCACGTTCACGTGATATCATGAGTAATGCCGATTTCACGCTTCGTAAGACAAAGAGCATGGATTTCGATCATCTTCACAAGTAAATTACAACACAAGATTATTGCGGGTCGCATCGAGCAGACCGATGCAGCGGAGTTGATATCCCAAATTGTTTCAACTGCTATCGAAAAGCACCTCTATCGATGTACTTAAATCACTCGTGGCGCGGATAATGGACGCCTCTTTGAATCATTCTCATGCACACGGCACGCACGATAAGGGAGATAAGAAGCACGGGCCACTATTTTTTATCATCCGCTGTCGATCGGCAGTTGGAACGTGTCCCGTCGATCGAAAAAAAGATGCACAAATGAGAAGAGAAAAGGAGAGACGTCGCCGCGAGTAGGTCTCGGCCGCCAGGTAGAGGCCGAGCAGCCTTCGCCGCTCGAGCAACAGGTAGATACTGGCGACGGGAGGCGGCCGAGGATGGGAACGGAGTGAGCGTGCCAACTCTCGGATGGACGACCACGGGATCGAAATGCCGGGATGCCGGAGCGGCTCGTTAAGCCGGCGTCCACAACGGCTGCGAGACGGAGCGGGTATCGGGTCGCCGATAAGCGCCCGTCGAATTCACATTCCTATCTGTCGTTCTATAATCGTCGCCGGATAATCGCGTCAGATAACAGTGTTATTGACAACGAATGTGATTCGGCCCTGGGAATTAGAGGTGTGGTAATTGCAGCGCCGGCGCGATTATCTATACGCGACGCAACGCGGTAGGAAATTCAATGCTGCGGAGAACGTGCGCGTATTGTTTCGCCCGACCGTATGATAGAATTGCGTTATCGCGACAGTCGAAAGACCTCTTTCGTTAAGATTCCTCAGGAATCACTTGAAACGCGTGAGTTACTCTCTAATGTCGTAGACATAAATATAGCATAAGAGAGAAAGATTTTATTACAGATGTGTATCATCGTTACGAAACAATTATTTCTGCATACGTGCTTTGGCGTGCGTGCGTGTGTGCCTGGTTGTATCTTTTCTGCCGTCGTTAATTCATATTATATAACACAATTTTTCTGTAAAACTTGTGCAGCTTAGAGACTTATCTCTATCATGTACTAATAAGGTATGAATCTCGTTTTCTAAATGCGATTAAATGCACAAGACGGAAAAGACGTATGGAGCGCGATCCCGCGTAATACGGAGGCTAAAGTTAAGCCGAACGACAATTGCATAATACGCCTATGGTATAGCCGCATGTCAATCTGATTAATAACTCGACTATTAAAACGTTACATCAATATATATCACGGATCAATGCACATGTATAACAGGACATCGATTTTCCGATACTTCTCAGAGATATCTGCAAAGTAATCTATTGCTGACGAATTTTCAGCGATAATCCTACGACGTGTATGATAATAAAATATAGTATGATAGATATATTAAGAAATATGTAGCACACGTTCATTAACTTATCATAACTTATCATAATGGAATGACGTAAATCAATCGTGGATGTACTTAACTTTCTATTAAATAATCAATTGATTCCGCACAATAAATTAAAAAAGAAACTGATAACGTTTCTCTCGCTGAATGTAAAAATTAAGTCAGCTATAATTTATTATTAATGCATAATATGGTTGTTGGAATTAAAGCAGCTCTCTCTTATCTTTTAAATTAGATATCGATTAAATTTTTAATAAAACACCGGATTTTTATAATTGAATAATACCTTTTTTTCTATCTCTTGTTTTCAATATTCAAAGTTTTAGCTTTATAAACGTATTTTAGAAAAGATTTTACAATTCATTTTTTAAGCAAAGGTAATTTAATATTTTACTTCACCTCGCCTCAAAATTTATTTATTTTTATGCTGACTTCTTCCTTCAAATTTCATTCTTCAAAATTGAAAATACATTACATTATTTCATTCTCTTTCCATTTTTAATCAGATACTCACGAATGCAGAAACACTTCTCTATGGCACAATTTATTTAAATCGTTATCCTTGTAGAAAGAAACTGATAATGTAAGATTATGTGCAAAGTTTTCTTTGAACCATACCTTTTATTTAAAGAACTTTCCTTCTATTTTATCAAAAAATATATCGATGCAAAGCGGCTTACTTTTATCTTTCCCTGTTCTTCAAGATAATTTTATAAGCTGCTCACAAGCTGCTCCTAGGTGTGAAAGCCGCTTCAGTGCGTACGCGCGAGAGGTAAGGGGGTTCAATCGTCGCAATGAATTACAACGAGCCAGTCACTGAGAGTGACTCACCGAGTACTCTAAGCCACCGGCCGCAGCCGCTGCCGCACGGCGCGCGTCACACGCCGATAAAAGGCTCTCTCGGCTCTCCTTGCTCTGGAAAGAGGAATTTGAACCGTTCGAGAGGGAAGTGAATAACACGAGCCGGGCATTAGGCGGATGCCAGGGGGTCCCGGACCGCCGCCGCGCCGAGTCCCCGCGTCCCGCGTCCAGCCTGGACCGGTTCGACCGCGAATTATATGAATCATCGAAACACCGTATCGAAGCGCGTCTATAAGCGCGCCTAACGTGAATTCCAAGTAAAATCAAGGGCCTAACGGTATCCTCGGGAAATACTGAGAGCGCGTTTGTTCGCGCATTATAGCGATTATGGCGATGACGAGGGCACTTGCGCTAAGTGCGGGACTCGACAGTGGAACGATAAGCTGAATTTGTCCTCTGTGCTCGGCACACTTTCGGAAAGTGCATTGAAAACGAAATGCTTTCACGCATAAGGAACTATTACTTTGATAAATTTCGCATAATAATAATAATCCTAGGGGGAGAGGGGGTGACGGTTCTCACAATCAAGCCGGTCTGTGGCATTCAGACTCAGTTAGGTCCATTGTGCCTCCGCTTCTCCTTCCTACCGATTACGAAAGTAATTGGTTCTCCTCCAGAAGAGGAATCGGTTTCCAATCGGCGTTCGAAAAATGAGATATATACGGGATGAGAGGAGCCACTGGAATTTGAAACCAGGACCTTTTCGTTACTAATCGCTCGCGTTAGCACGGAGCCACGCGTCACTCCAATTTCACATAAAGAAATATATAATATCTTGAAAATCTTCTTAAACGATGCGTGGCATATAAATCTGCAGACTCGCACAGAGTTATCCTCATTTAAAATGATTACATCTCGGAGATCCCACGGTGTTACCGAGAATACACGAACCGCGCGTATGTATACACGTGTCGACGAGAAACGTGGTATTCGCTAATTGACAGTCAAAGGGTAAACGCAGCAATTCGTAAACGGCGCGTGCTTCTGTTTGCTCAGCTCGACGCGGCATTAATTATGCTACAAGCGTACTGTTATATTTAGCGGCGTCGGGAGTACGCGCCGCGAGCACGCACACGCGGGGATTTTCCGATGAACCGTTCGCCGCTTCGCACGCGAATTCCTNGCCGCGTGCAGCGCGAATATTTGATGCAACGCTCTTACGCGGCCGAGGACACGCGGGTGTCGTAAGAGTCGCGCGGCGCGCTTTCCCATTTGCGAGGAGATGCTTATCGCCCAAGTTGCTCAAGGTCGGAGAAATGCATCCCTCCCTTCCTCTCCCACTTCGAATCGAACGGTTCTTGCATGGAAATTCCGCGCCGCGAACTTGCGGAATGGAGCTCGCGCAATTCGATCGTAAAGCCCGTAATTTTACAAATGCGTGCCTGAGTCGAGAACACTGTTTCACGTGCGTTCTATTATCCCGTGTTCCCGCATTACGAATCACTGTGAATCACGGGCTAGTGTACGTCCGTACTCGGTTTCGTTCGCCTATCACAAAGTAAAACGCCCGCCGAAGGCGCTCTCCGCGAATTGAGCCTTATTATTTTCCACGCACGGAAGCACTTAAAACCCGAGAGATCGATGCGTGCCGATGCACCGAGTATGCAGCATGCGGCCCGATACCTTCTGTACCTTTCACCGACTCCGATAAGGAATTATATTTAAACCAACGACACGTAACGTCGTCGCGCAGCTGGGAGGAATGAAGAAATCGCCGTCGTGCGTTTTATCGCGATTTATCCGCATTCGTGGAATGCGATATCGTAATTGCATTACAGAAGGACACACTTCTCTCTCTCTCTCTCTCTCTCCCTCCAATATATACCCCCTTATCCATTCAATTTTCCAGCTCGGGGAACACGCATTTAACGACACGAAAGTACCGAATACACGAATTATTTTCTTTCACTCCTTATTTTCGCAATTATACGAAAACTGTATGCTGTAAAGGCAGCGCCAGTAAATCGTTCTGGAAGCAATTTTGTCCAAACGCCGATGCTTCTGTTATTACTCCTGGCAGCCAAAAGGAAAAGACTCGCCGCACAGACGCGGCAGCAACAAAGAATCGGAGTGCGTTTCCATCTCAATCTACGAACACCCGACGTCGGAAACTTTCTCAGTGCGGAATGAAAATGCGCGGCGCCATTCAAGAAGGCACGTGTGGCATTCAGCCATTCGTGCATCACTCATTTATACGGGGTGTTCCGTAACAACACCGAGATTCCCCAACTTAAAGCTGACAATTCCGCAAAAAAAGATTCCATTTGGATACTATCCCTTTTTATATTTTATAAAAATTCATTTCGCATAATTCATTCGCATATTTTCATTCTTTAGGTTATTTTTTATTTTATTTAAAAACATATTATTATTTCATAAAAAGGAAAAGCTTTGACATTTTATTATCTGAGTAATCCGTAATTTCGATCGATTCAATTAGCAAGATGTCAAATGTGCTCTCTTACGATAACAACTTATGATTTAGAAACTGCATCCCCATGCATGGCAATTTTTATTAAGCAACAATCGACTTCCAATGTTCCACGGTGCTCCAAGAATCCATGAGCAAAGTTCACCGGATTTCCAAACACTCCGTATATACCAACCAAGATACCTAATATCGCCGCGTAGAGAGGCGGAATAATTATACGAATTATTAACCATAGCCGAGAATCGCGCCGTTAGAGTTGTTAACATCATGAAAGTGCATTTCTGCGAACTGTTCTCGATTTCTTTACCGGGGCCTAACACTCTATTAACCCAGAGAGAGACTGAACCGACAGCGAATCGCGATCGTTATCAAAGAGAGTCATTCAACCAAGTTCAGATACATATTAAACAGATATCGAACGCCAGAAGTACGCCCACATACTTGGTGAACGTCGGATGCGCGTGGGACGCGACGTTCCCACCGAACCACCGGACGGCTGTGGACGCCGGCCGCGCTGCGCCGGCCGAAGCGGAGCGGTACCAAATATCGTTAGCGTCATGGAAAATCAGCGGCGCGGTCAATCGTTTCTCCATCGTAAGGACACCGCGGTTTCCTTTTCCAGCGACGGAAAACTTTCTCGAGATGCAACCATCTCGCTCGCGCTGTCTGCTCGCTCGCTTGAACCGCGCGGTGCGTACAACGTATTCGCGGAAGGTCTATATATAGCGGCGCCGCGCGCCGCAGATACGCGTCCGAGTTTAATGCTGCGACCGGGCCGGGAGCCCGAGTTTGCAAGTAATTGCGGGCGCGAAATCCGGTTCGCGCGGCGGCATTGCGCGAATACGTGTTATTATCGGTGGCCGATCGGAAACTGGCCGGATAGGAGCTTTCATAAGCGCGCGCGCACGCGACACCCGTCGTCGTCGTCGTCCTGCAGGCAGGTATGCGCGACCGGGATGTCCTGGATACACCGATGACCGGCTACTCCAGAAACTGGATTTGGGATTCGACGAACGAGGGAATATCTGGGATTTTTGGCCGGCCGCGTGTGAGAACGAGTCTCAAGAAATTTTTTTCCATATTCTCGCGCGAATTCCTCCGAGGTCGAAGTGACTCAATTGTTCTTGGAATTTCATTCGAAGCGAATTTAATAACGCCGTTTGCTATCGCGATAATCCCGCAGAAAATGAATCACCAATCCGCTGAAATTTATAATTTTATTTTTACATGGAAAAGAATTATGCAAAACTTTACTCCGATAATTTTACATAAGAAGACTTTTTAAAGCACGCAAACGTTTACCTACCGTATAATTATTAGCACAATTTTATTGATATTTATTGCTGGAGATTCTTATAGCGAGATTATTTTCCGAGAGAAATTGTGCGGTATAATGTGGGATAAATTAGAGGTCGAGAAAACCAAGATGTTGTGGAAGAGTGACGGTCGTAAGGAGATAAGAGAGTATCAAGGTCAACGCGATATCATGGTTCGATTTACGCGAGAGAAGAAGGTATCGAGTTTCCGTAAACATCGTGTACCTGACATGGAGAGAAGTTACACTATACAAATACTCCAATCGTACGATCTTAACAAGTGAATAAACCTTTGATTGAGTATATATATATCTATACTAAATCTCCATCTTCTGCATAGAGATTATATTCAACGATTTAAAAATAAAAAAAAAGCGCTTTAACAAAAAGTTATATTTCTTTTCGCATATATACTCAAAAACTTTTTACAAAATCCATGTGACATTTTCGCATTCCTTATTTGTTTTGTAATATGTAGAAAGTGTTGTTTTCCACGACAGAGACATTATTTATAAGCAAATATTAAAAAAAATAAAAAAAAAGTTTTCCACGACAGAGACATTATTTATAAGCAAATATAAAATAAAATAAAAATAAAAAAATTATATTTTGAACAAGGAATACGTTGATTTCTCCATTAACTGAACCCTGTATCAATTAACTTCTTGAAATCGTTTTCAATGTTTTATTTCGTTAAAAGCTGACGAATGAGATCATTATCTTACCAAACTGTTGAGTTAAAAGATTAAACGCCGAGAAGGCCGAGGGATAAGCAACTTGTCATGATAGTAACGCATACATCTAACGATGTCTCGATCTTCTAGTTGTACAAAAAGCTTACTCGCGATTCTCTCGAGAACAGTTTGAACGCTATAAACCTATCATTAGAATTCGTGTATCAGCAACACTCGAGAAAAGGCACTCGGGCCGCGTTCTAAAAATATATGCGAAATAAATCTTGATTATCCGTCCGAAACGGGACCCTTCCTCGGCTTGTACGTAGTGACCTCGCCGCAATTTGATCGTCAATTAACCCTTGTACTATCGAGAGGGGGTCTGCTGGACCCCAACAGCGAGGTTTCATTCATGTCACGTTTTTAGTATCGCACTCGAGAGTGTCCGTCATCTTTTTACTTCACTCAAGTAGAATCGTCAGGCAAATTCTATTATTCGCATTCCACTGAATAAAAGGCGAATTAAGTGTTATAATATGAGCGCTAATATCAAAAATAAAAACATTAATTAATTAATTAAATTAAACAGAATTAATATAATGCGCAATAGAAAATATATAAACAAAAATAAATACATACACGTATGTGTAGCGCGGCAGAACACATATACTGCATTATATAAAAATTAGATTAGACGTATAAGCGCTTAATGTTGAAAATAAAAACATGAATTAATTAAAATTAATATAATGTGCAATCGTTTGATTCATAAGCGATCAATATCATAAAATTTTTGGTAATATTATGTGTCGTCAGATTACAAATGATAAATGATAAATGTTTTGTATCTCTGCGTAATTTTTGTATATATAAAATGCTTATATATAATATAAAAATAGAAAATATATAAGTGAAAAAATATAAACATATATAAATACACGTATGTGCAGCGATCAGAACATGTATATACAAATTTATTTAAATTAAAAATAATGTATCGACCAGATCTTACAATTAGATCAGGTCTTATGTTAGACGCAACGGACACTGCTCCCTCCTATAAAACGGAGCCCGCTGCGTAACACGACGTACCGCGTGCTCCCGAAGAAAGAAAAGTGCACGCAGAATAATGCGTGCGGTAGGGGATGGCGCCAATCCACGTCCTCCTGTACCGCGCCGCGCCGCTCCTCGTCGCCGTCGCGGCTCTCGGCCAGCGGAGTAGCTACGAGATATTCGAGTTTTTCTTCTTCGCGCCTCACATCTAATTCATTTTTATATGCGTCACAAATAATCTCAAAATTTAATGCAGAATAACCCGCCCCAAATTGACTATATATTTTTTTTAATAAATTACATATTTAAGAGAAACATATGGATCTAGTTTGTAAAAATGTTTTATAATGCTATATCTCTGTAAAATATTTATAATGCTATATCTCTGTAGCTTACATTGTGTGAGATATCAGATACATCTTACAGAAATTGATTGTTATAGCATTTTCGTTACAATTTTACTTTTTTCAAAGTTAATAGTTTAATAAAGTTTATAGTGCAAAAATTTTGTTACAGATTAAATCCAATAAATTGTATATCATTGTGTATTATATTGACTTATAAAAATTACTTTATAAAACAACAATTATTTCGTAAATGAATTCCGCGAATTATTAGCACGCTATATTATATTTGAGATATTAAGAAATTTAGATCGTGAGCATCTTAACAATCAAACATCTCATTTAATATAATTTCAATTTCGAATAGATACCATAATAAATTCGATTCTACCATGAGTTATTAGCGATACGAACTCCCATAAAAAAACAATATTTTTTTCTAACGCTTTTAAAAGTGAAAACTAAATTTATTCCTCGCGTTTGCTTTCGGAGCAAGTAGCTACGCGCCTGTTCTCGGACGTATTAGTATCCCTAAGTATATCTCACACCACAGAAAGAGGAAGAGAAAAAGAGAGAGAGAAAAAGAGAGAGCGACGGAGGAAGAACGCGGGCTGTGTATCGGGAGGAACGAGGGATAGAGAAAGAAAGTCCACTGTGTCGGATGTCTGCTCGTCGAATCGTTTTTCTCCAAGGAGCGGCGCCTCCGCATGGGATCGGCCGACCGGATCGCCGGCACCGCGTCGTGTGTGCTGCATCGAAAAGAAAGGAGAAAAAAGATCACCGGAAAAATAGCGTTTGTGATATTTTCGAATATGTTCCGTTCGAATGAAATCTTAAAAAAAAATCTTTCACTCGATTGGGTCAAGTAGAAAATCGAAGTGAAAATCTCAATTGAAAACATAAATTTAAATACTTTCAAATTTTAGATCCCTACAAAATCTTTTCGATCATTTGTAAAGAAACAATGGCCTTCGTCCTCTTATATTTATTACTAGAACCAGCGTCTATATTTGGTTTAAAATTGTCTCGTTCCTTTCTCATTCGTTTAGCTCTCACTTTTTGGAAATCTCTTTTTAGAAAAGTTTAGCAAAGAACTGCAGTTTCCTTTCTTTCTTGCCAATTCAACGTATAATCATGCTTTCATGAAAAGAATCTAAAACTCAAATGTACATATTGAACCGAAAGGAATGGGAGTCGAGGTCATTACTTTCTTCCTCGTGAGAAAAATTCCGCTTGGACGTAATACCGGTTTAAGTTTACGTTTAAAAATAAGTCGATTCGACGGCATTGCACGTGCACGTGCCGCTGATTTCCAAAAAAGGACTCAAAGATACGATGACTACCATCCGTTAACCCACAATTTTGAAAGCCGGTCACCTCTTTTCGTTTAACCGCACGACACCGTGCCATACGAGACATGAAGAGCTATCAAAAGCTCCAATAAACAGAAAGAGTTTCGATGCATCGCGCGATAAAATGCCAACAGAAAGCTTCTAATCTTATACGTTATTAAAATCCCTCATTCTTTCTTCACATTACTTGACAATAACAGTCTCCCGCAAACATTTTTCCTTTCAACAGATAACGTTATCTGTTATATTCTTCTTCGATATCTGCCTGATCCGGCAACGAGAAATGCGAACCAGCTGATCGAATCGTCATGGAAATCAGCTTAAAGCATCTTCCAGCTCATGAGTAATTCGATCAGTTCGTTACGTCGAGGTCCACATCCCCTTTAGTACTCTCTCCGTAATCTTTCCCCGCGAAAGAGGAGCGATGAAAGTGATTTCTCGCACTGGGATTGCGGCGCGAATAACGATTGCCTGCTGAACTCTTTTTTTTCTTCTTCTTGACGAATAGTTTTCACCACACGGTCGTGTTACGTGCCGCGACGTAGTTAACACAAGACAATTGTCCTTTTATAAAACTTTATTCGGCACTAGGCAAGAAAGAGTATACAAGACGAGAGATGACTAAGAACTAACTCGCATAATTCGGGAGGGACCTTCAGGTAAAAGAAGTAGGCGGAATTTCGGTCGAGATGCCTACCAACAACATAATGTGTGTTACAAAAATTGTGATAGGTTTCTCAAAAAGGAAAAGTAGGCATATAAGTTCTTAAATAAAACGGACAGTAACAAAACTGAATTACTCGGACAGTATAGGCTTAATTGCAGAGATATCTTGGATGTTAGAGTATTTGGAAGGACGCTTAGATAATAAAAAAAAAGTTTTATGATATAAGTAAACCTAATCTACTCAAGTAATAAACTCCAATTTTTTCAAATTTTGCATACGTATAGAACTATGAAAAATATGTTTCTTAGAGCATTTCGTTTGGCAAGCGACTTTACGGGTAGTTTACACTCTTTCAATTTTCATCCTCCTACCATCAAGTATAACAAAAAACAATATACATTAAAAACAAAATTGAATGCAAGATGAGTTTTTATATATGTATAATATAAAATATAAAGAAACTCAAATTTACAAAATTATTTGTTTTAATGAATTAATTTTAACCTTATATTACATACACTGTATTTTTTACAAATTTTTGCTAATTTGTGTGAACATTTGATTATTAAAACGATTATTAAAAATAATTTTACAAATTTAAGTTTATATTTATAATCAGCGATGAAAAAAACTTGTATATTTTGCATTCAATTTTGTTTTTTATGTATCTTTGTCGTATTTGACAATAGGAGAATGAAAATTGAAAAAGTGCATCTTGGATATGTTTACTTGGGACCAAAGGTTTATGAGTGCTTCTTGTTTATTTAGAAAGTTGTTATAGAATTTGAGAATTATTTAATACATGAGTTACGGCACGTAACATCCGTCGCGCACAGTTGTCGGATCTCAATCGTGCTCGCATGTCTGTCTACTCGGCGAATTTTGAAAGTATTGAAAATGTTTGCCAAAAAGATTATATTCCTTATTCATTCGAGAAACAATCTATGTCATCTTTGTCACTGCCTCATTTTCCTTCTTTTTTTCCAATGACAGTAGGTTGGTGGTTTGTAGCTCGGTGGTTTCCAGTCTCACACACAATCATCGGCTTTGAAAACTTTTGCGACCCTGGGTACTAATGCGTTTATGCGGTGTGTGGAAGTAATTAACGGAGACAATGCTGGCGTTATCGCAATAAATTTGCAAGTTCCCCCGAGCGATGCGATTAGATCGCGGCGCCGTCGTAGCATGATTAAAGACGGCAAAACCGATCACGGGGCGACGGTCGCGATTTCTCGAAGTTGGGTTGGGCGAATCGCGCAATCCGATTGTTGTCGCTGGCGCGACATTGACAGGTCCAATCAGGGATCTAACATACGCGGCGATCACACCGCGTTGTTGTTAGACTTAATAATCGCTACGCTCGCCCGATGCTTTCTAATTACGAAAATCGTTGCAGATATGCCTCGCGCCGGGAATGTTTTGCAACATTTCACCGTATATTAATAGTGAATCGACTCACCTAGAACCCGCGCCGATCGCTCGCGAACATTTGTGCGATTTTTGCGCAATTAGATACCGAGCCGCGTACGAAGGAGTTCGCTATAAATAGATAACTATTCGTTTAGTATCGCATATTTGGTTTTATCGCACACGAGCGAAGTACGGTATCGACTGGTTTGCCATGAGCAAACAGATTGTCCTTTTGGTCACTTTCTCAGATATGTGTTAAAAGAAAATGCTCCATTTACGATAGCGAATTGATATAAATATAGAATGCTCTCGATATAAAATAATTTTAATAATTATATTTGCGCAAACACGGGAGATATGATCGCCGTTATTGCGCATTTAGTAGTAGATAAAGTAGAATCGAAAAGTTATTTGTACCATCTATATAAATTATATCTCGCTATATAATGACTTTCTCAGGGGAAGGAAGGAGGGGATAAAAACATATAATTATAACTATAATCTCAATAACGTTAAGGTTAAAGAGAAAAGCCAGTAGGTGCGTTTACCCAATTGGTCTTATATAACTTAATAAATTTAATCATAAAATGGTCTATTGCTCCTTCATACTGCTTAACATGTGAATGTGGATCTACGAAGAAAAGTGCATTAATTAAAATTAAGAACTATCTGCTTGTTTAAAGTGAAATTAATTAATTGTGAAAGCGTAAATATAATATCATGATTTTCTAATAATATCATTAAATAGCTTTCAGTAAACAAAAATAATACAAAAATTATTTTATCACAAATAGCATTCTTATAATAATATACTTTATATAAACTTCAGACAATCATAACATTCTAAAATCAACATCTTTAACCTAAAATGTATCGTGCAAATTATTGATTTATTGAACACACATACATTATAAACAATGGTATGGCAATATTACCCATGAGAATAAATTAAATAAAATTAACAAGCCAATCGTCAATTAAAGCCATTTTTAAATTCATTGTAGAATTTCCGATCATTCCGGCGATACTTTTTGATCTTTGCGATCGGATTTTCACGTGCATGCTTCCAATTTTATGCGATTCGAAAGTTGACGATAAAAGGACAGATAGCGCCTTACTGATGCGGCGGTCAGTTTTCATGGTGTTATAACGCAACGTGTGGGGCATGGTACGGGGCACAGTCAAGCATTCTCCTCGTCTTACGTACGTACGTGGCCCGAGGAACAATGACGGTCAATTGTCGCAATTAGAGCACCAAGTATACCGTACGGATCAGCAATGCAGCTGTTCGAGCGCCGGCAATTTTCGACCGGTCGCAATTAATCTCGTCACGACACCCCGCGAAAGTCTCTTTCGCGTCGTGAAAATCTCTCAGCTATCGTCAAAAAGAGAAATACAATGCGCGTTCCTGAATAATACAGCGCCGTCGCATATACAATGGTTTCTCGAAAAGTGGCTCTCTGGAATTGCTAAAACATTTCACTTTCTACCTTGCACTCCTTCAAATTAGAAAGAAAAGAGTAAAAGATTGAATAGTTAACAGTTATGAGGCCACTCAGCAATCGCATTGGAATGTGGAGATTTAATCGTCCACGTATATACATCGCGATTAAAATGAATATTCGATTGATCTGCCACTCAGTTTTATTTCTGTAACGTTCGTGGATGACGAAATCCATTCGATGGACGCGCCGGCCCTCAGAATAAATAGAGCAACATCCGCCAAGTATTCAGATTCAACGAAGACTCGTTGTTATTATTATGTCCGACACCTCGTAGTACATACAATTATTATCTTATCTCGTAAGGATGTATCGTGATAACGTGAGTCCAATGAACGATAAGTGTATCAACATTTGAAGAGTTTCGCCTTGGATTTCGAGCTAGTGGCATTAATCTTTCGAACACACATTATTATGCAGAAGGATATAGATGTTTTTTTAATGGCCTTTTGAAGACCGTTAAGATAATATGTAGATTTCAAATATAAATAAAAGTGAATTTTTACGGGCAAGAATTTTCTTGATTTGTTCCGTCCTGCAAAATAATGAGCAATTATTTACGCGTTATTATCTTTCTTCGCACCTAATTGCATGATATTAGCTAATCTGACATCGGTAAACGTTTATGGCAATGAAACAGCCGGTTCACAAAGGACATTCCATCGCGTCTTACGTCGTCCGCGTGTTATCTTTTGTGTTACTATGGCTACAAATGTTAAGGAAGAACAGTATCCTGTCGTTGACTTTAAATATTTATATTTTCTCAAAGCCGATAATAATGCACGAATTAAAAAAAAAACGTAACTTTGTTAAAAAGTTTAAGATTATATATAGAACACCAAATAATTATTTGTTAAATAAATAATTAATAAAACATTAATGTTCTAAAGACATAAAGGAAAAAAGATTTCTTAAACATTCTTTTCTCAAAACCATAATTAAATCTGTAAACAACTATATACGTTAAGATATCGTTGTCTCAAGACTTTTGAATTATGTACGAAGTTTTAAAGCACCTCATCGATTAAAGCTCGCAATTCGAGCGACCTGAATGCGCGAGCGATACCATAGCCAAGGGTTAAACCCGGCGGTACCAAGAATCGCGTAATGTATGATGACACGCGTAACAAGACTATCATCGGCAAAGATGCTTTTTGCACGACGCGCTATGAATATTGAACAAGGACTCGCGCATTCGTAATAATAAAGGGGCGTTTGTATATGATATTATATATAGCGGAAGAGCGGGATACATCGCGTCTCAAGATAGACCTCGAGATATCGCCCACGATATCTCCGAAACCATCCGATGATCGCGGTTTATTAATGAAATCTGATTTGCATACTGTTCCACTGCAACGACAGGCAATAGCTATAATTTGCGTCGACCAATAACTGTACCCGATATCATAAGAAATAGCGATCGGTGAGAGGCACGGAGATTCAGAGAAGGATCTATTTAAGGATTTTTGAGTTTCTCTTGCAGGGATGGAAAAACGAAAAATGATTATTTACGGACGAATGTGGATAAATTATGGGCAATCGAATGGCATATCATTCAATTTTGTAAAAATTCGCATTTCGCAGCGCCACGTTCGCAGACATCTCCATTCGCGTTAAAATATTTGGATCCCGCGATGTGCCGTACTACGTCACCGAGATGCGATCTCGTTTCGCGGCGGCACTTTTCCGCGCGGTCGACTGCGAGAAGCAAAACCGGTCTGGAACGAGTCCGCGGAACGACGGCGACGGCCCGATGAGCGTCGAGGTTGGCGTCACTGTCAGGTTTCGGTAATTAAATCGCAATTGGGACGAAACGGCAGGACAAGTGTATTCGCCCTAAAATTGCCGGACGATTAATCTCCAAGTCGCCAGGCAAATCTGGTTGCTCGAGGTAAATCACTGGCATTCTGAGCCAAATTGCGAAGGACAATATCAGTTAAACAAGTACAAGTTATGTACGCGTGTTGGTTAATATCGTTGTTAATATTATTATCGTTATATAATTTATGTTGTTTGTTTTTCCTAATCTGATAACTTTAAATGTAGTCCTCTCTTTTTTATAAATGGATTATTTGTGATATTTTTGTCAGATATTTGCGACGCTTGTAAACATTTAAAGTAGTGATATATAAAATTTCAATTCATAATATTAATAACATGTAATAACAATATTATAATATATATAAAATGATCTGTGTATACATAATATTAATCATATGTATAAAATTATTTAAATATATAATATTTCTATTCGGGACGTTATTGCAGAGGTCATGTGCATTTCATTGATTATAAATTTTATACGATTTTTAAAAATACTTTTACTTTTTATGTATATACAACATATGACTTGTCCATAGAGTTGATTAAAGGTTTATAAAAATATAATCGTTCTTTAATAAATTCTTAGGCAATATCGAGAGATACATATGTATTTATATATAGATAAAGAGATATCTCTGAGAGACATATCTCTTTCTTTTCCTTTTTTCCTGTGTGAGATATGATGATTATTTTAGTAACATACGTTGGTAAGCCTGGTCGCTGTCATTACACCCACGACGCGACGTAATAGGAGCGTAACCGTATGAGCGGGCTCATGGCCTCGAACAAGTTTTTCCCTTTTTTTCCCCTTTTCGTCTCTGTGATTGTATGCATGGGCGCCGCAAGAATCAACCAATTAACAAAAATCAAAATATTTAATTTATTTAATTTCAAGAATGCGTCACATCAAGTTCAGTTTACATTTCACAAACACAAAATTGCATCGAAAACTTTCATTAATATTTCGTCTATTCTTAATTTTATTTTATTTTCTCGGTTCTTAATTTCTTACTCTCCTTCTTGCTCTTCTTGACCTTTCACAACGCGCAGCGAGGCAATTCGACATCGCGGTAAAATGGAACGATAAACTTTAATACTTTCGATTTTATATGGTTTCGTTAAGACGAAATAATTTTATGATATCCCAAAAAAGACAGAAATGGCATTGATATCTGTTTTTATTTCTCGAAATTATTCGCTCCGACTTTGTATGCTGACGATGGTTCTTGTCGACAAGATATTTTCGCGACACAAAGAGCGAACGAGAATTGATTAGCATTCGCAATATGCATCGCGTTTGGAAAATGCGTTGGCCGAACAGGCACGTTCGCAGGATACCTTTCTTTCGGCTTTACTCGCTGTTACGCCACTGCACACGCGACGTATTTCGCCTACCACGTGCCCTGCGCGGCCCACGATCAGAGATACCTGTACAGGGTGGTCCGGAAGAAGAAAATAGACGCAAGACAAAAGATATTCCTGTCGTCACAATGCAGCATTAAAAACAACGCGGATTGTCCGCGTAAGATTTGATTGTTACGCCTCTTCACTATTTTTATTTCGCGATATTTAATAATTAATTCATCAAAAATTCTGTTAAAACAAAGTGCATCGCGCCTATAAACTGCTCCCTAAGAAAAACAGTTGGAAAGATAGTTGATTAAGAACCAATTTATCCCCCTTTCAATATTTATGATGATTCATGATTTTCAAATGAAACTGAAACACCATGAAAGCCAAAGCGCGCACGCAGTACTCCATTATACATATAATATTAATTAAGAGATGAAAAAAGAACGCTATAATTAAATTCCATACGCTTACCGGCAACGCCGACTCGATTCGTCCCCTCGAAAAGCAACCGCACGTGCTCAGGTTGTGTCGGGAACGCGTCAAAGACCACGTTCATCGCGGGGAAGAACTGATTTACGGGAGCGCTGTGTGCCTAACCTGTGAAAGGTACGGAATGGAAAGGAAAGGAACGGACCGTGCGCCTGGTTGCAGCGCTTCGCAAACTCGATAGAACGCGAGAGGCGCTTTTCACCGTTAGTCGGCTGACAGTCTTCCAGGAGTCAACTCTCGCGTGCTCCATCGACAAATTCGATAAATTTTACGGTCGATTAATGCGATTTTTATTGCTATATTATCATAAAGAGAAAAGACGAAAATTTCCTAACAATTTAATTCGAGTCTTATTTATGATCAGTTGACAATGTACTTGTTAATAAAACAATTGAGAGGGAGAAGATAAATCTGTGAAATTGGTACTAGAAAATGCGAATTTTTACAAAATTGATGGCATCTGACCACAATTTGTTCATATTTGTCCATAAATAATTATTTTTGTCTACCTTGAAAGCAATAAAAAATAAAAAAAGAATCACCATTTAAAATTCAATCTGATGAACATGAACGATCTTTTCTGAATATAATTTCAAAAATGCAGAGAGAAATGATTTAGATTTTGATCGCATACATGAAACACGCGCAATATAAAGACACAGTGCGGTATGACGATATTTTGCGAGCCGCAAATTGATTTCAGGCTGTCCGGTCGCGGCCTTTTGGCACGGGGCTTTGTGCAAGGCGACACCTTCCCAGAAATACAATCTCGGCGGCGCACGTGTGACTTGGGAAACGGCTGTTCCGCTAATTCTACCTGCGCACACACGTGGCCATCTTCATGCTCCATGTGTGAACGCGCTTCTTCTCTTCTAGCCCGTGGCACGTACATACATTTTCAGCACCCTTAAATGGCACGCACGTGAATCATTCGTGTCAGAATCCATTTTAAAATATTGAAACGTCCAGAGAGTTTAAAAAGCATTCACACATCTAATTTGAAGTTTTTAATAGATCATTATATTTTTAAAAAGTTAAAAAAGAAATTAAATATTTAAAAATTGAATCTTTTTAAAAGAAAAACTTTAGATTGCTTTGGATTTCTTTATTTATATTACTACCTTAAAATATTTTATTGAAAAACAATTTAAATTTCCTAAAAATTTAAAATAGCGTAGACGAATTTAAAATATTCAATTATTTTTTTAACGGTACTTTTTTAACGTGCCGCAGACACGCAGTGTGCATTATAATATCTTTCCACGTATGCCTGTAATTCCGCGATGTACTCGAATTAATCACGGCTGAATTAATCCAGCCGCAGTTCGACGACAGGCCAATTATACACGCTCTCCGGAGAAGAAGCGTATCTGCGATTCGTGCTACTCGACAGGCTACCGCCGACAGGCGAAACGCGCCCCGCGAGCGACTTTAAATCAACTATATCTCGTATAATTGTGCGCCTGTATGTCGCGATGTCGCTCGTTTAATTCGCGTAACGTTTGGATCCGATAGCTCTCCCTCGCTCGTCACAGGATTAAGTACTCGGAAAATAGCGAGCGTGAATCGCGCCGCCGTATAGTTATCGCGCGTGATATATATCTAAGATATTAATTACGTTCCGTTATCCTAGAATCCGATATCATTATATTGCGAGTCTAACACGTAGCTTATATATGTATAACGAATAAATTGCGCCAAAGAGAGGAGCTCCTCATATTTTTCATGGTCGAATTCATATCGTATTTATTTCATCTTCTTGATGGATTCGTCTTTTTGTCAAGCAAGAAACAAACATTTCTCGATTATAAAGATTTTGATGTTTCTCAATCTGGATTTCGAAGAGAATGCCCGCTATCAAAATCTCCAAGCTAGGGCCAGAATACTATAATTATACCGTTAAATCGGTAAGAAAGCAAAAGATCGGAGATCGCTTGCGCCGATTAGTAAATCGTGCGAGGGCACGTTCACGCACGCAACAGAATGCACGACATACGAGTGCGTTCACACCTCTGTTGCATATTAGCGACACGCGCGCGTTAGTGATGCAAGTTTTTCCCGACCTGCACGATTGGTCTTGGAAAGAGGTCGACGTTTTCTCAAGATAACCGAGCCATTTTTTCAAAATGTTTACTCCCTTTTACTTTGACATTTCATTTGGATGAAAACGCCTAATGAAAACGACGCACGTGTTATACATATTTTATATTATTNCATTTATGTGTACATACATACACAGAATATATGATGTAATAAAATATATGTCTCATTTAAATATTCTCCATAGAGATTTAAATAGTCTGCAGCGATAAAATTACATTTAAATTCAAATATTTATTAAGAAAAAGTTTTTAATGCACCAATTAATAGTTATTAGTCATGGTTTGCTGGTTTTCCCTATCTTTTGTAAGTTTTTGTGAAACGCGTTCCAAATTCCTGCAGAAGACAATATTTAGAACGTGTACTGTATGCATTCAACGTGGCTTAGTTTTCGCAACGTTTTATCAACATTTAAAGTGTTACGCTTCGCGCTTTCGTAATCTTCGCAAACTACGCGTGACATTCGTCAAAATATACGAGTGACGATATGTAAACCCAAGCTAATTATTCCGGTCGTTGCGTTTCGATACACAGTCATCCGGAGCTATTACGACATGACGTAAGTTAAACGTCCTTATTTATCTGGAATGTTAAAAATATATACCATAAACCACATATAGTATCTATCGACTTAAACGTTTCTTTCTCTCTAGCCTAGCAGTCAGCGTTAAGATATCTTGGCTATCTTGGAATTACAAGAACATTAAGAAATAACGAGAATAAAAATGAAAGAAATGAAGATGGATAAGAACGGCCCAACAGAGACGTGGACGTTGCAGGTCAAAGGTCGAGTGCCGGTCGATTTGTCCATCAGATCTGGTCGCACGATTCCGGATTCAGCATCCGTTGTGAACCGCGCCGGTGCGGCGGATAAAGACGAGGATAAAAAGGCGATCGCACGTATTCCGATCGGGTCGTTCCTAGTCTCTCTCTCTCTCTCTTTCTCTCTCCTCTTCTCGCCCCGCACGATCGAGCTCGCGTGTATCCCCGGGTACAGCTGATAAAACCGGATACCCCCGCCAGTCAGGGAGGGTTAAGTCGCCGGGATGCCTAATGTCGCTACTCGTTACGATTCCCTTATACGTTTAGCAAAGCGTCGTCGCGCGCGAATCGAGATAAAGGTTCGTTCACACTCCGCGTCGTGGCCGGTTCCTGAGCTAGACCGGCCGCCAGCTTCCTCGATCCCGCGATCACGTCGATTTCGCTAACGAGAGAGACGCGCACGACCGAGCCGCCGAGAAAGGGGAAAAAAAATGTAGGTAAACGTTGTCGGCGTGTTAACTGTTGTAAAAAACTGCCGTTTCCTGATTTCGGTTCAGATACATGTGATTGCAGTTTAAGAAACGACGTATACTTATTAACGCCCGTTTAAACGGAAAGAGAAACAGAAAAATTTTATTTCTAAAAACTTATTTACTTTTAAAGAAAATTCATCTTAAAAATGGATTATGTTTCACTATTTTAAATGAGAAATTCCTCTTAGGAGTTTATGTCCTTTGGATAGGAACGAATGCGAGGGATGACAACTCGCGCTACGAAAATCATATCACTCTTCGCGTGGGCGCGAATGCGATCAAAAGCCGCGGAGATACGAGTTCGCGCGAAGAAGAACAAAGCCCGTAAACATCCTCTCCTCGTCATAAACGGCGAATGTTGGAATATGATGTGATGGAAGAGGAAAAGGGCAGCACGACGATTCCGCTTAGATAATGCATTTATCCAGCAGCTCGCGTGATTGTCAAAAAAAAAATCGTGATAAATGGCGATTGATATCGTCAATTGCTATTCCGCTCGAAATTTCTTTGTTAGAAGACAGCCAAATTAAAATCTTCGAAAAAAAGAGACTGAACTAATGTAAATATCAAAATATCATGCTGAAGACACTATTTTAATTTTTCAATTAACTAAAATTAGATTGGACTTATCATAGAAAAAAATAACTATTGTTACGCTTAAACAACACATACACAATCTATATTAAAGCAAGATCCTTATTCGGACAGAGATAAAAATATCCTTATTATCCAAGCAAGTTCTTTGCCCGGACGGAGATAAAAATTGCATAAACACAACAAATAAAAATCGAATTTACATTCCCGTACGCTGAGTCATTGATAATACCACATTGCGTATACATCCAGCGTTAATTTGGTCAAGTTTAACTTAAATGGAAAAAGACGAGATAAGAGACTCGGTGGATGCACGTTCCGGTCTCGCGAGTGAACCTGCGCCGCCGCAGGCGATGCGGCTCTCCTTTAAAATTTCTGCACGTGCAAGCGAGGCCGCGGGAAATCAAGTTCAATGGCGTCTCGGATGAAGATCTAAGCTGGCCGCACACGCGTACGGTCCGTGCGTGCGTAAAACGTAGTGCATGCGTAAGAATCTGCCCCGGAGAAGCGCGTCGCGCGCGACTCTCACGGACGGTTGCGTGTGGGCATAATACATGGTATCCTCATCTTTTAAAAGAGACGGAGAAGGAGGAAATAATTTTGCCTGAACTTTAATTTCACCTAAAGAAGATATAAATAATAACTTCGGAATTCTAAGCGTCCCAAAAAATTCTACGTCTTACTATTACTTTTAAAGAAAAAGAAAAACACTTCACTTTCGCTATATTTCCACGTACACTTCACGTAAGATGTTATCACGTCTCTTGATCTATTTATGCGCACGTGTATATGTATGTTCTCTCGCATACAAATTGTCCCATCGCACCGCGGACTTTCCTATTAACCCTGGCGACGCAAACATATTTTCTGCGCAAAGGCGTGCGTGATGTCTGTCGTACAAAGTCGCGTTTCCTGCCATTAAGTTTCTCTCTTGCTGATGCTTTATGGGGGAATATTTGTTACATTTCCATAAAGAGATTAATAGGCGATTATGGCGACTATTCTTTATTAGCGTTAATGTCCCTAACTTTCATACTCTCCCTATCCACCGATTTGTTTTCTCCTCTACGAGGATACTCCATCGAACAATACACAGAAAATTATAATACAAGTGATTTAATTGTAAGTTTTTCGAGAGTGACACGTACCCGAGTAGAGCAGAGAGTTCATGATAATGTCGAAATGATTTCAAATAATGTCAAAATGACCAAAAAAATGATTAAATTATAACTGATTATAATTTATTATAATTATTTTATAATTATTGATTATAATTATAAAAGATGAATTTTGTGATCGTCGTTTCGTCATTTTGACGTCACTTTGATATCGTCATGATTTCCTGTTCTACTTGGGGTATCTACCCTCATGCATGCATTAGATCTCTCTTTATCTTTGTCTTTTTTATACACGCATGGCACGATATGACGAGCAAGACATTTTTTGGTGACACGGAGCGATCTCTCGATATGTAAGTTACATAAAGCCACGATAAGCCGCTAAACAGTTAAACGACGCTAACGCATGTGCCGAGCAACGTGAAGAGCATTACGTTAACATTTTGATAACTGTTATCTCTCGTACGTTCGAAAAAATGTCCAGCGCCATCCATTACGTTCTCTCGGATCGCCCTCGGCGTTCCCGACGCAGAACCAGAGAGCAAGAAGCGCGGCGTGTGCACGCCCACGTTCCAGCCGAAGCCCACGCTACCAGGACCGTAAGTATCGTGGTGGCCGCGCGCGCGCGCGCGCGATGTCGTGCGGCCCGGAACGCCCGGTTCCGCACACACGCGCACACGCCGGATATCTACTCCGAATGTTAGTAGCCGGACCGCGGAAATGCTCCTCGCTGAGGAGGATCGGCGTTTAAATCGGCGCGCACGTGATCGCGTCTCGACGGCAGCTGAGATACTCGTCGAGACACATCGAGATCGAGCCGCGGTCGTTTGTTCGTCTGGAAACGCGCGCGCGGAACCACGCGGGCCGCATGCGAGCGAACGACGCGGTTTTATCCTTGCGCTATCGTTCCGCACGAGTCTGGATTTCGGAGAATTTTAAGAGAGAATATCAGAGAATTGATCATGTAATTTTTGAAAACGTGAAAAGTGAAAAGTTTCACGTAAACACAATCGATTCTATTGGTTGCAGTCCTTGAGTTCACGCGAAACCTTTTCACTTTTCACGTTTCTGAAAATTACATGATCAATACTCGGAACTTTTAAGACCTAATGGATCTTTAGAATCTTATATCCTTGCTTAGAAAGTTGATATTCCGAGGTCTGAGGATTTCCGAGAATTTACGAAATTAGATCTTTCGACATTTGAAACTCGAGAAGGGCGTCACGGACTTCGCAGTCATATTTAGAAAGCGCAAACCTCGACGTATTCTAATGTGCCTGGGCCGAGGTATGTACAACGGTGACCCTTGTACCGCCGGAAGACACGAGCAACTTTTGGGCCGGCGTATAAAGATCCAGACGAGAGATCGGTCGCTCGAATTTTCGCTCGCGACGCGGCGTAAAAGGGCACAAAGGGAATACATGCGCGACGCGACGTGACGCACACGCGTAAGCGAGGAACGCTCGCGCGCGTTCGGCCGTCACTCTAAGCTGCATCCGGCAAAGCGGAGGTTTTTTGCGCCACGCCGAGTATTGCATCCTTAAGCTCCGCCACTTGTCTTGGAAGTGGTCGAATGGTCGTCGTTTTGCACGCAGAGTAGCAACCCGCGAGTGAGCAGACGCGAGGCGAAAAATCACACCAGCCGAGGAGAAAGTACGAATCCAAGAACTTTCGGAATTTCCTTTTCTGAAATGCACAATTTTTACAAGGATATGTTTATAAAATTAGTAAAATTACGTTTACAGCCAACTGCTGCTTATTAAGAATTTATTATTAATTTCCTTTATTAGGGGGGATGGCAAAGATATAAAAGTGACGCAAGATATTTACCTCCGATCGACGATAAGAGTCTCAGACTGAACTAATTTTGTACGACTTGTCACTTTAACGATACAATATATTGAGCAAGTCTCGTTGTCAAAAATCAAACATATTTTGTTTTCTTCAATATACTTCGACATAATCTTCCGTACTTTAAACAATCAATAATGTTATCGCACGATATCTCACGCATTATGTCTATAAAATGTCTCATGCATCGATAGTGTAAAAGATCCCTTAAATCTTATCTCGAAATAAATCTTGTCCTTGAGATCACATGAGCAATGAATAAGTATGGATAAATCGGAACAATCGGAATCCATATAGAATTTTAAAAAAAAGGGACGCTAATAATGAAATTTTTTGTTTATTTTTAATTTTTTTGCAAGATGGACAAAATATGATTATTTATGAACAAATGTAGACAAATTATGATCGATTAAATGCCATATAAATTTTGTAAAAATTCACAAATTATGCAATATATTTTCGTGACAGCAAAACCATCCCAAAAATGAATGAAATTCGGGCGCGAGCGAGAGAGCGTTGCGATTCCGGCGGCTTTACGCGTCGATTTATTACACACGATTAATCCTAGCGACTGGTCGCGAGTTAGCTTCTTGACCTTACAGTAGCCTCGTCTCTACGCGCGTAACGTCTCAATTACGCTTTTTGTCATTATGAAATAGTATATTTTCCGCGGGCGAGAGACTTTCTAATTAAGGAGCGTTGCGCCACGCGAATCGTCTCTTCCACCACTGAAAGATAATTAATCCGAAAGAATACACTGGAAACATTGCAGGAAAAACAACTTCGGCGATCGAGTGTTCGCCGAAGAGAAACTATGCCGAATTCACCATAGAGGAAGTGATTAGACCAGATAGAAAAAATTAAATTCTAACCACGGCGCACGATGTCTGTACGAAACGCATAATTGTGCATGCATGTTTATAATGATTTAAAGAAATAATCTGTAAATATATATTTCGTAAAGATACACGATAAAATTATTTATATAAAAAAAATATTTCACAGAATTATGTATTGTATTATATTACACATAATTAAAATATTTGCTTTGTTACACATATATGTAATCCTCGAAAATGAATTGTATAATATTCCATCATGTAATATAATATTATAAATGTATTAATTTTGAAAAGAAATATAAAGTTTCATTATGCAATATAATACAATATATATTTTGTTATTTAATTATTTATATAATAAAAGAATGTATACACATATAAAAAGCATGTAACACGTATGCATATTCTGTATAATACTTGTAACGAAGAGTCTCTTAATGAATAATTGACAATAAAAATAAAATATCGATAAGAAAATCGCGCGAGTATTCCTATTCCTTTGACAGCACGTGCAAATGTTCTATATATGCACACATATGTAGTTTTACCTTTCATATGTTAAAAAAATGTATGATTACCCCAGTTCCGTAGAAAAACAGGATTCTATCTTTCGCACGCTTCGACGCTCCAACGTCTACGATACGATGGTCCGCCTTCTCTCCTCGACTGTACTTTCTACATCTATTTATACCTTTTTCTTTTTCTCTTCTTTTCCGGTCGCTAAATGCGAACGGCAGCAACGCCAGGTTCGCGCAAAGTGTAAGAAACGTAATAAAGCGCGGAGAGAAGTCGCCGAGTATCTCCGCGCCGAGAGTTCGTAGGCGCGAGGAGTTCCGCGCGATCGCGTCGGAGTCATATGGACAAAAAGCCGGCATCAAGAGTACGCCGCGTGCGCATCATTAGGCGCAATGAGCGCGCGCGGACGCGCGTTAATCCGGGTCGTTCGCGTTTCGAGAATGCGCGCCCGCACTTTTCGCCGCGTCCGTGCCGACGCGCGTGACATTCGACGCGCCACGAGTTGAACTGCAAAGTGCGGCGCGGCCCGTTTCGCAGGCCCGTTCAAACAATCGAGGCCAGTTGTCGGACCGAAACCACGATTCCACGAATATCCGAGTGAGTCCCAGATGCGCACGGTGTAAAACGGACACCGCCAATGAAATTATATAAATATAAATTTATTCCAACCATCCATTTTATACTGTGCGCATCTGGGACGTTCCCAAATATAAAATATACAGGGTGTTTGAAACAAAAAGTCTCACACGAAAGTTGGTGGTAGATCGGGTCAAACCGAGAAGAAAAGTCATGTACCATTTTACAAAATTCGCAATAGTTATTGAGTTATTACCGCTGAATACAAGCGCGCGGAGAGATACGACCGCCCAGCGTCATTGTTACCAAGGATCGCGAGGAGTTGTTTTCTACAAATGGCAAAAAACAGGGGGACAATCGTAGCTCGAAACCGTCGCTTTTAGGCATTGCCGCGTGTAGTAAACAACTCCTCGCGATCTTGGTAACAATGACCCTGGGCGGTCGTATCTCTCCGCGCGTTTGTATTCAGCGGTAATAACTCAATAACTCAATAACTATTGCGAATTATTGTAAAATGCTACATTTCTTCTCGGTTTGACCCGATCTACCACCAACTTTCGTGTGAGTCCTTTTGTTTCAAACACCCTGTATATCCCAGATAGAACAAAAATTATGACATAAAAATAACGCTGAAGCAGCGATAAAATGACATAATAATGACATTTTTTGGAGTGAGTTTGATAACATTTTGACATCTTTGCAATGTCTTGCTCTATCTGGGATATTTATGCCATATCTTTCAATATACTTATGTTTGCTTTTCTTACTCACCGAAAAAGTCCTCCCAGCTAACCGAGCCGTCGGAGTCCACGGCGTTGACGCTCGCAGCTTCCGCGTCCGCCTCGCTGCCCATCGCGTCCCACGCCGAACGATCCCACGTCGATCGTCGTCAAACAACGTTACACCACGCTGTCTAGCCGCCACGAGCATCGCGCGTCACATCGCGCGACGGGGTCGCGCATCCGCGGGCGCGCGCCGATCACGATTGACATGTCTTTCGACGCCGAAAGTATCGGCCGTTGGAACGAAGGAGTGTACGATCGCGCGGAGCCGAGAGGTGTACGGGACGCGAGTAATACCGTGAGATACCAACGGCGCGCTAAAACTCGCCGAGAAGGGTGAGCGATCGCAGACAGCAGACCGACGGATCGGATCGGACACCATGCACACCGTACGCATCGCATGCAACGCGGTCGCAGGATGAAACGCGACTGAGCGCGGCGGGCCGACGCGAGCGGACTGGAGCGTGGTGGAAGCGCGCGGCGCCGCGCGCCGCCGCCACCGAAAATCGCCGGGGGTGAACGATCCCGCGGGCCAACGGAGCTTCCCGAGAATTCTGCGAAATGTATAATCCCGATTCTCTTTCTCTCTCTCTCTCTCTCTCTTTCTTTCTTTCTTTCCAACACTTTGCATTTCCAGAATGCGAATTCATTTCGCTCCGTATACCTGTAAAAGAAGAAAAAAATGTTACATAAGTGAGACAAAGCAGACTGAATGTCTGTAGAAATGTCTTGTCGGCACGTGTATATTGAAAATAAATATTCTATTTTGTAAAAACGCACACTGAGAGAAAAATATAGTTACTTTTGGACCCAACAATAATTTTATAATCTTTCTAACAATAAATATGATTAACTTAGCTATATGCATCATTATATTAACCATAATTATCATTAGAAATAATATAAAATTACGATTGGGTTCAAAAGTAACCATATTTTTCTCTCAGCATATGCTATGCTAGAAAATTGTAAAATAAATATTAAAAATGCTAATATATTTGATATTTTCTTAATTTGATAATATTGGCATTACACCGAGTTATTGTATTAAATTATTATATAAATATNGATAGTATAAGATTTGTAATGGTTTAATAATATTAATAATATCAATATATAATAATATATTAAATTAATAGTAGTGTCAATGTATATTATATGAAATATATTATTATACAAAATATATATACATATATGTACATATATTACTATATATATTTTTTTATATTTTATATATATAATATATTGATATCAATGATGATTTGTGGCACACTTGATGATTGTGGCTAACTTTTATGCATAACTTTTCGAATATTTATAGCAATCGGTTTCTATAATACTCCTCTCAATTACTATATAAAATCGGAAAGCAATATAACCGACACTTTTATACGATTTTTAATCTATAAAAGTGAGCGTTTAAAGTTAATTAGAAGTGACATCAAGTGGCCTTCCCGACGGCCACTACAAACTGCTGGAATCTTTCTCGAGACTGTCGAAAGAGCGGTATTTCGGAAGATATATGCGAGGTGTTTCGATGAGAAAGTGGCAACCGGGAGATGCGGCATTGCGTGGAATATTAACGAGCGGCGTAACGTCTCTCTCGAAATAAAAGATCGTCTCCCTGAATATATATATATTGCTCAACCAGGCGCCGTGAAAGTCGCTGCTACACATTCTTACGACTTCCCCCCGCCCGCTGCCCATCCCTTTACGACCCCCGCGTCGGGCTGCGTTTATTTTTTGGAGGAGAGCATGGAATATACGCACCTACACGCGAACATATATTAGGGACCCGCTACGCGCCGCACGATACGTCCACGGAATCGCCGGCGTTCTATTATTAGACGGCCGGCACTCGCCGTTGCATCTCGCGACGGTAGGATGAATGGAGAATGCTCTCTGAGCATTAGAACGTCGCCCCCTAACTCGTCGCGAATGAAAATTATCTTGCTTTCTAAAAAATCAAAATTGAAATGAGGTTTTCGAGCACGCATCTCGGAATCTTTATCAAAGATCAATTAAGCGTAGCTTCAAAATCAAAATCAATGTTTACTATTGTTAATTCATCGGACGGAAATAATTATAAAAATTCCGAGGGCGCTCCATTCATTTCTATTCACTTCTATATTCGTATTATTCCGAATTGATATTTCTCTTTTAGATCGATTATCTTTTCACTTTGATATTTGTAAATTTTTAACATTGCGAAACTAATTGCATGTCGATTAATTAAAAAAAAATGCAAAAATTGGAACAATATCAATATAAGACAAGTATCTGTAACAAAAGAAAATCAACTCGTTGATTATTTCATAATTTTTTTATATCTTTGTAATATTTTGCATGATTTCTATTTTTTGTGAGAATGAATTATGAAAAAGAAAATTTTATTAATGTCGATTAATAATGATCAGATTCAATTATTCATGTATGATCATACATTTTGCAGTCATAATTAAAATATACGCATTTATTAATTTATATAACACAAATTTCTATTGATATAATAAATAGAAATTTGTATTTAATGTTATATGCAATAATAATACGGAGGCAAAAATCATTCGGTCGATTGATCGTACATATTCGTTTTATATTTCGCATCGTAATAAATCACGTACACATACAAGAGCGCTATAAGAAAAATGCCGATGCGAGTATATAATCTAATACACAGCTTATTACATACACTTTGTTTTCTGTTATCTAGTAGTTACATCTCTCTCGCTTAAACTTAAATTATCTTACGAAACAGTAATCGTTTCTTCAATAATACTTAGGAGAACGCGCCCTTGTGACGCCGTGACTTTAATTATTACCGCTATAAAGTCCATTTTATTGCCAGATATCAACTTATACAAAAAATAATATATTTGGCCGTACAAAATATTGATGGATAATAGACGGTTGATGGATAATAGGATTTTTCTCCGTAAAGACGTTTTCGCCATTATCCTTTCAAATCTATCTGCTCGAAATTTAATTGAAGTTTCTTGAACACTTTTCAAAGTATCAAGTACCTATTATTTCCACACTTAATGACTTATGACAAAAATTTCACAAGTAGAAATAGACTATAAACAAATAAATATAACAAATAATGTGATCGATGACAATTAGTCTCGAAAAGTGACAATGTTCTCGTGGCACACAGGTATATGTATGTATATGTATAAATGTATATATTATATTAAGATGATACAAATAAATTATCACAAATGTATTGTAAAAAAAGTTTTATCATTAATCTAAAAATAAATCCCGAAATGATGAAAACGCTAACAATAATTAAACATCATTTTATAGCAATTTCTAAACTTAGAAACTAAAGATACCTCATCAAAGTCACAACATACTGTAAAAAAAATTGACTACAAATCGCGTATTTCCGGTATATAATAATAAACTCAAAAGTTACGCCATCGAATTATCAAATCTCTCACTCATATAGTATATAAAAGTACATGATCTTATCTCGGTTACTTTACTAATATTTCTCTATAGTGAATCTTATTATCTTCTTTCGAACATCAGCACCACTTTTAAGTGTCATGATAATTTACGTGTCATAAATTTTAATTACATTTATATTTAAGATTTGCATATTACAAGTTCGTATCATCCAAATTAATATATCTTCAAATATGTTATTATAAAAATTAGCGGAGCGAATTAATTTAATGAAGAAATGCCATATCTACAGAATTGATGTTAACAAAGGAAAGCGTGCGAATTACGTGCGTAACATGGTAAGAATCTGTGCTATCACTTCCTACGCCGCTCAATCTTCTATGAAACGTTGAGGAAGTCATATATCCACACACATAGATAATTCCTTAATATTTTACAATCATCCTTGAGCAGCTAAATAGGGAAAGACACAGTAGTTATGGAAAACAAGATTTTACAAAGACAGACTCACTTATCTCTTTCCTTTGATATTTCTTTATGATCTACATTGCACAAGAACATTCTTAAATAAAGGTTTTGTAATGTATTATTCATCGTAACTTTTTTGTACAATTATCTTTGTTTAAATTTGTTATTTTGTGTAAATTCAGTTTTATATTTGAATATTATCTAAATTTGTATTTCACTTTTTTCTAAACAAGAGATAATATAAAAAAATTTATATTAAATTTGCATTAAAAAATTACTAATATCGATTAAATCTCATCTCATCATATATTATGAATGTCCAATATAGATTGTAAATATATAACCGAAATGATTGATTTTAATATAGTATCACATCTATAATACTACGTACATACGTAATATTAACATTAAATTAATGGATCTAATAATTAAATTGCAAACTTGTACAATTTTAAATTAATTTGCATTCTTTAGAAATATTACATTCACGATATTCACGCGCAATCAACATTATATTATATGATCATATTAATTCTATTGAATCTCTGTAGTTTCATAAGAGGAAGTCATTTAATATTATTCATTACCACTATTTTGTTCGCTATATAATTATTTTAAAGTTCTATGTGATCAGATAACATTATTGAAGAGCAAATTATACAATGATGAAGCAGTCTTAAATAAATTGGCGTGATGTATATATCTATAACATCATTAATAAATGAGATTTTGTCAAATAATACTTAATATTTCCTATTAAAATGAAAATGATGAAGGTATCATTGTCAAAAGTCTTTTTAATACTAATAGGACCCAGTTTCCTTTAAGATGAGACTTTTCTTCTTTTATGCGTCACCTTGGTCGGATCGTCCTTAATCTCTTTACATTGTTCCTCAACTTCAAATCCTATATAATATATAAATATCAAATGTATATTATTCCTAAATTAAAAACTATACATATGGCTCATCATAAATTTCTAATAGTACAACTACATATATGAAATACAATCTTACGTTTTCTCTTGGCCATACGTGATCGTGTCATACGCGGACTATTTTGGGAATTAGGTACAGGAACGGGCGCCTCGATTTTTTTTCTCAATCGCGCAACTTCTTCCATTGCGGGTGTCATCCATTTTGGTTTGAGTTCACTACTAGAGATTCGAAAAATCAGATATTAAAACAAACGTTAGTAAAAATACAATGTAAAAAAATGAGCTACAAAATACTAGCTACTGGATACTTACTCCGATGATTTTGGTGATGTCTTGTGTCTAAATGAACTTGATTGCCTTTCCTTCATTTTTCGAAGGACCTCTAACATTGCGTACGTTGGCAGAGACGGTGGCCGCGGAGATTCAGGCAATGGTGGTGTAAGAGGCGGTGTGAGAGGCGAAGGTGGCAGTTGAGTACTAATTTTCGCAAGTTTGTCTGGATGCAGTGCTAACACTGCTTCCCAACTAAATTCTTTTTTCTGAACTGGATGCTTAGGCTGCGTATTACGTGTTATTCGTATCTAGAACAAACAATATCAAATAATCGGTGCATATATTAATAGATACTTTAAATTTAAAAAAATATATATATATATTTACCTCGCCATTTACAGGTCTGCAAGGTTTCCTTTCTCTCAAATATGGTCGCTCGAAAAATATAGAGCTTGTAAGATTTTCATTGGGTTCTTTCATATTATATAGACATGTAGGAATATTGCCATCTTGGGTACTGTGTAGAAATAAATTCCGTAAATAGGAATAGTTGGGCTTGGTCTCAAATTCTAACTCGGTAATGTACTTCATATATTTCATGATCGCAGCTATAAAAAATAAATATTATATAAAATAATACATAAATAACTCGTATTAGATATATATTTAGAAATCATTTTATTGGTTATAATTATATTACTTATAATATTTTTACTAACCTGGTGGATTTTTCTTGTGAGGAAAACACTTGTCCATAAATAAAGGCAAGTCTGATAAGAGAATTTCTTTTTGTTGATGAACTTCTTCGGGATCCATAGTAAAACCTATCTCATTACTATCTTTCTCCCAAGGTAGTTTTCCACACAACCACTGTATAATATTATATCCTAAAGTCTCTAAATCTCCTCTCCTTGAATGTGCTAAAAAATATTTTATTTTATGAAAATATAAAATAATTTAATTTCGTTTAGCAAATAGGAGAAAGCTTAGTTTGTCAAATATACAGTTACATATTAAAATACTCTTCATTTAATAAATTTAATAAATTCTTTGCTAATATTAACAGCTTGATTATTTCTATCAACTTTTTTCAGGAAGAAAATTTTCTAGTTTTTACATAAAAAATTATATGAGAGAATATTTGTTAGTGAAATGCTCGACATACTTCCATGATGAGCATCCCGCGATGTAAATTCTAAAGTACCCTCGTGAGCTCTTCTCTCATCATGTACAAATGGTTTATGTTCACCGGTTCCTGTGCGGAAACGATATGCCAGTCCATAGTCTACTAAGTACGCCATAGATTTTTCCTTTCCTATTCCGTCCCCATACGACAACAAGATATTTGGTCCCTTAATATCCGCATGAGCGTATCCCTTACTATGAATATACTCCAACGCATCCAACTATAAAAAAAAATTACAATTACAATTTTTGAGTAACCATAAACTTGATTCTATTAATTACAAAACTCACGATTCCCAAAATAAAAATTACCATTTGTACAGCTAACGTATTAACGAGTCTTGTTGGTAATTTCTTCCTATGTGATAGAAACAGTTTGCCTATATCTACTCCATATCGCGGTATTACTAGAAACCTGTAACGTTGACCTCCATAAACGTGAGAACCCGATCCTTCATATGTGGGAACACCAATTCTCCTCTTTCCTTGCGACTCACACCAACTTTTGACTGTAAAATATATCAAAATATTAAAGATACAGTCGTTCCATATACATAATTTAGAAATAAAGATTTATCTCCAAATTATATAGTTTAATATAAATATTGTTATATGCATGCTACTTACTCATGTGCTTTCGTGCTGCTCTTATATAAAAATTCATTTCAACAAATAATGGCCCATTATTATGAGGTTCAATTTTTACGACATATTTCGCATCTTGACCAACAGGCGATGTAATGACATTGGAGGCTGCGGAAGAAAAAACAATGTTTATAATTCATACATAGTTTTCATAGTAGTCATCATCCAATACTTACCGAGATATATATCTCCAAAACCACCGTATCCAATGGTATTCCCCAGCCTCCATTTATTCTGCGTAATGTCTGTCAAAATTTCTCCCGCTGGCAGTTGCAATGGTAACTTACAACCTGCAGCTGCCACTCTCTTCATAGGCACCTCTTCTGCTCGTCTTGGTGGCATTCTATCGCTATCAAATCATTAATATTATACACTGAATTTAATATTATCTTGACAAAAGTAATGCGACTCATCACATCTCATACAACGAGAATCGTAACAGGATTTATTCTTGCTATCAAAGTTGTATCATAAGAAATAAAACTTATTTGACACAAATGTGATAGCATGAAACTGCATTAAAGAAAGCTCGCAACTTTGTACAAACAAGAAATAAACGTCAAAGATATTAAGTCTTACACTTTTTTCATTTATTTCTTAAAAAATGCCACTTATATACAATTTTGAGATGCTTTATTTAATATTAATTATGTAAAATATCGTTAAAATAATATATGTCATGTATATTAATTGCGTAATTAAATTTTTTTTACAACATTAAGGATGCTTACACATGTCAACGGTCATATATAATATATATATGTATATATGTGTGTGTATATATATATATATAT
>JAJVSH010000003.1:303633-341360 GCA_021460005.1 Tetramorium alpestre | reverse complement strand
ACACACATATATTTGTAATTGTAATTAAGAATAAAAAGCAGATGTTTACATAAGTACATAAGATGAAATATCTCGTATATTTCTCTCGATTAAAATAGACATTACTAAATTATACTCTTTAATAAATATATGAAGTATATACATTTATTTATATTATTCCTCGCATTCATACTACGGATTCTATCCTTTCCCAACAATCCAATCAAACAATTCAATCAAATGCACTGTATGGCAAAAAAAACTACTCTTCTTTATTGTTCATTAGTATATGTATGTATATAGAGTTAAAGTATATAATTCTAGTGCAGGACATAAATTAAAATATATGTACGTAGGATGTATTACATTCACCAGAAGACTATTGAACACTTTTTAGTAATTACGATAGATCGCGACAAATTTAATTACCTGTATACTAAAAGTTATACACGTAGTGACTAAAATTACAAAAACATGAAACATAAACCTATCTTGACTCGTAAAATATTCAATATTAATATCATTCTTATTATCCTGAGATTATACCTCTCACCATCAGCCAACACATAACGCTCTCGAGCAAGATTCCAGCAGTACTGCAAAGTTCCAGTTTGAGTTTGCCAGAATCTTGCTGTAGTGTTCTGATTGGCTGGATGCATTTAAAATACCTTCATGCACAATGAGCTTTTAAATTCTCCACCAATATAAAGTAGTGCGAGTCACCGAACTGGCGACAGGCAAAACTCATAACTTTCAAGACCCACTTGCGACAATTTTTGACTTACAACTTATTGATGTTAAGCTAAACAACGGTAAATCATTAGCATGCCCCAACGACATTTTTATATGTAATTCATAAGGAACGTACACACAGCTACTGGAGAGGATATCTACAGTCCCTCGCAAACGTGTGTCGAATTATGTAAAATATCCAAACGGGATTCCAGCAACGTACACGAAAGAACGTTCACTACAAATGGATTTCGATATCGCCGATGATAAGGGCGCCTTATCGTCAAAAGCACCGGACCCATTTAAAAATCAAGCGCGTCAGCATGCTTTTCTACGGTTACAACAACAATATACTTACATGGACGTGCGTACTTTCCTAACGATCTTTTTTTTTTCCCTACTTTCTTTTCGCAGCCTACTACTTTAACATGAGGAACTTATGTCGCGCGAGCGTGTAAACAGCGAGCACTCGCGAGGAACGTCCCGACGGGAGCGAGGAAAGCGACGGAACTCGCAGTTGTTAGGTCTCGCTGGACGCCAGGCGCCGTCCGCAAGGTTAACCGCGACGGGGACGCGCAAGCGAAAGCCCCGGCGCCGCTCCTCGGGGACGCGAAGCGCGGGTGCGTACGAGAGTAGGGTACCACGGCGCACGTAGGACAAGGGCTCAACGGTCCACGGTGCTGCGACGTCGGCGTCGGTATGCGTCGCGAGGCGACGTCGTCTCGCCGACGTCCCGTCGGTGCTCGTACGGCGCTCGTGCGGGAGGCGCGTACGAAGCCGGACGCGCCTGCCCGACGCTCGCGAGAGCCTGTCGCTCTCTCGCGNGTCGCAAATCTCTCTCTCTCTTTCTCTCTAATGGTTTCCGCTTCGGATACCCGAGCCCGACGCTTCACCGCGCACCGCCTACGTAAACACAAGGCTTCCTCTCTCTCTCCCGCAGGAGCGCCGATCAGCTGGAACCCAATCTCCGACGACACTCCTCGCGTAGGAGCGGTGCGTCGCGCACGACAAGCGGACGGCACGGCACGGCTCGGTGGAACCGACACTTTTTTCGAATGTGACAGAGCGCAACGGCAACCACCAGGCGATTGGCTGACGGGATCGTCGCACCGCGCGCGGTCCACGCTCCGCACCGGCCGACGTCCAATGGGACAACGGGTCTTCTAGGAAACACGGAGTCCCTGACTGGAGTCCCTGGGGAAGGCGTTTGCCCATTGGACGCTGGGGACGACATGCGCGTGTGAACGCTGCATAAAACCGGCACACCGAGCCGGCGAGACTTTTTTTCTCGCGAAGTTTCGGAACGCCGGCGATGTAGAAGCGCCAACTTTCATAATTTATGTTCAATGTAGACTAATTTTTGTCTCCGTTTAATTTATTTTTTAATTTTTCTAATTTTTAGAATTAGAAATAAATAGATGAAAAGCAAGTTGAAACGGAATTGAAGTTAAGCGTCATAATATCAGAGTGTTCCCAAACTTATCGAGAAAAATATTTCAATTTTTCATTTAAAAATGTTTGTAAAATAAAGGATATGATAAATAATAATAATGTAATTAAAAACATAAAATTAGTTCAAACTTCGATGCTTATAACACGTGGGCATAATTGTTTGATGAAATTTAAGGATTTAAAGACAGTCTATATAATTTTATTCTAAATACATACATTTTCTCTATACTCAACTGCAAGAATTGATACTTTACATCGGACTGTTCAATCGCGAAATGAACAGAAGGCCGCATTTGTAAGGGATTTGTAGAATTTAGTGGTTAGAGGTATCTAATATATATAAAAACAAGTATTACATATACACCGAAATAGAAGATAGATATCTTACCTTAAACTATAGGTATATATAAAAAATTCATTCGTTATGACTTTAAATACATAAAAATGGAATTAAGAGTGTGCCACATTGACAGTATCTAACTCCTATTCGCTATATATAGATATATAAAAATAAATATTGAATAATCACTTGGAATACGATAAAGATGAACGTGCGATGTCAATGAAGAGCAAAAAAAGTGCTCTTCGATTCACACGCAGTAAATAGAATCGCATTTGTGTCAAGCTCTCTCATTTAAAAATTTCACTGCTTCAGCAAGTAACCGATCAAGCTGGAGAGAAGAACTCGATGCAAATGCGATTCTTCGCTACAGAACAGCATTTCTGCTATCGATTGTACGTGTACAACATGCGCGCATATACTAAAGTCATTTACTTCATGATCTCCCTCACACCAGTCAATTTCGCACTTACGTCCCACAGACGGAGCGCTACCTCTGGGTCCAGATCCTTTTTAGAGACGTAAAGTTTGCAGTCGCGATACAGATGTCCGCTTTCCTCGGACAATGACGATTCTGTCGCGCAATGTAATACCGTTTGCGCACCCTGTGAATATTATACCTTTTGACTTAGAAAGTATTTCCCAGGCTGAAAGACTTTTTCAAAGACGGCCAAGTGGCAAATCATGTATTTACCTGATTCGGAGTGCGTAGAAACATGAGAGCAACAGGCGAGAAAATGATATAGTGAAACCAGCTTCTTTTCACGTTTCTGAATAGTCCAGTATAGGTAAATCCAGGACACACCATGTAAACATTAATACCGGTATTTTCTGTCCGTTTCGCAAGCTCGGCGGCGAAGTACGCGTTGGCAAGTTTTGAATTACAATAGCCGGGGTTCATCCTGCTTTTCACCTGCAATCCTTTCTCACCGTTTAAGTTTGAAAAGTCTATCACCCCAGATTCCAGGAGCTTGGACGTCACCACCACTATTCTATATAATAAAGTTTTAATTTAGTATCGTTTATTATCTATTTGTTCATCTAAAATATTATTTGCTAACCTGCTGGGAGCGTTTTCCTTCAGGCGATCCAGAAGTAAATTGGTAAGCAGAAAATGGCCCAAGTGATTGACTCCGAAATGAATTTCAAATCCATCCTTTGTCAACGCGTGATCTTTGAGAGGTGCATATACCCCAGCATTATTGATCAGCACATGAATCTGAGGAAATTTCTTTAGCACTTCATTGGCAAATTCTCTGATCGACGAGAATGATGCGAGATCCAGCTCCATGGGAATCTACAAAAAGAGATTATCATGTCAGACATCATATCAAGTTAGGAAATAAAAGAGATAGAAATAGAAAACAATCCCAATGAGAAATGATTGATTGAAAAGTGAATTCATTAACATCACGTTGATCATTATTTCTCACTGAGATAGAAATGGAATTTTATAATTCAACATCCCAGTCAACACTACAGAGCATCAGTTACAGTACATCTGTGTTATAATTTCGCACTCAACAATATAAATATAACACACATTGTTATATTACATTATGTGTTATACATACAATATGTATTATATTACATTTATATTGTTGAGTGCAAATTATAACATAAATGTAGTATAACTGATGACTTAACTTTATGTCGACTGGGATATAGCTGATGCTCTGTGTCGGGATATAAAAGTTACCCAGTTCCAAAGGTAGAGTATTCGTACCAATTCGCCAGTGGTTATTTTGCTGCGTATCTCTGTTATGGCATTCTTGGCGCTTTGTACATCCCTGCAGGCCATGATAACCGTAGCCCGTCGCTTGGCCAACTCCTTGGCTGTCTCCTTACCGATGCCGGAATTGGCGCCGGTGACGAGGAACACCCGGTCCTGCAGCGTGCTGGTGCTCCTGCACCTTCCCCAGGAGCGCTCACGACATTTGCGAAGCAGGCCGATGAACAGGACCACCGGCAGGATGAAGTAACACCACGAGGATACCATATTGACGGTGGCTTCAACCTCGCGGCATGCGACTGTTTTCGAGCGTGAATCGCGCGATGACTCTTAGCCTTAACCGCCACGGCCGCTAATGCATATTAAACGCGGCACAATATCACGCGCCGCGTTCTTATTGTTAGACCTTCGTACCGAATGGGATTCTCCACTTCAATTTATAGCATTGTCACTGCAAGTCTGCAACTCGGACGGTGCCGCGACCGCGCGACCGAGCGCAAAAACATCTGAGGTCCGAAGACGAATCTTATCTCGATTGCTCAGAGCGATCCCGCATCTCGAGCAATCTCGTGTGAGAACGATCTCTGTGGCAAGTTACGAGTGCAAAGTGCAAACTCCGACGCGGAGCTTTATTTACACGCGCAACGCGCAAGCGTTACGATACAAGCTCCCGTGCTCCCGTCGGTGATTGACGCCGATGGCCGACGGCCGACGGCGCGCAGTGTGGCTAAACGGGCCGCTTTTTGATGTAGATGATGGACTATTTCGAGACGCAAGTGAAACTATTGAAATCACAGCTTCATTAAAACATTCAAAAAAACGTTTCTTATGCATATATAATTATAGCCATTTGTTATCAGAAATTATTATCAGAAAACTTTTCTTGTTTAAAATAAAATTGAATTAGGAATTGATATTTCAACGTGTCGAATAAAAAATACATAGTGTTTAAGTACAAATTTGATTTATTCAATATTAGATGCAATTAAATATCGATAAAAAATATACCTTTGCAATTACATTCTACAATGTTTGATCGTATACTTCCACGTATATTTTTCGTTTATTTTTCATTATATTGTCCTGTCGATTTCATAAAATAAATTGTGAAAATTGTGAGGAATTATGAAGATTAATAAGATTAAATCGTTCATTCGTATTAAAATTAAAAACTTGCATAAATCTATGGACTAGGTGGACATGCGCATTACATGTTCCAATAAATTATATATATTTTTATAACAAAATTTTAAATAATGCTGCAATCATTTAAAGCATATTAAGGCACACAATACCATATTCTTCCATTCCACATCAATCAACATAATTATTACAGATGGAATATTTATATGTGTATATATAAATGCATATTTATATATATTATTATTTATAAAGATAGACTTTTTTCGTTCCTCTCAAATTTATATAGCAGAAGTTCGTGTAGATACAGTTTTAATAATATTGATTAAATAATATTGATTCTAGGAAATAGAAGTTAATAGGCTTTCTGTATATATTAAATATGTTATCTCTTAAAAAGTACATACTCTTACAGTTCCCTATAAAAATATTTCTCATTCATAATTACGGCCGTTTAGCATCACATCATATACTTCGGTATCAGAAAGATTCTTTCTTGAATTCAAGATAAAATTAAATCATGGCGAATATAAATTTATATTTTATTATGAATAGAGTGTCTTCTCCATCCATTCTTCCAGCGTGAATGTAGCTGTGCTGGTTTGATCTGGATCTCTTTCTCTAAAAATATCTACAACAACATAATACAAGTAATTAATTTTATCTTATACTTATTATAATATTAATACTATATATGTATATAATTGTTGTCACTGAATGTATGAAGATTAATTATTAAATGCAAGTTTCACTCACCAATCATTGTTTTAAGCCTGACCGCGCACATTATGTAATCGTCAAAAGTAATCTTGCCATCTTTAGTGCCATAACGATGAAACAGTATATTAAGAATGTGATTGTTCAAACGGTATCCCGAGCTATTTAACGCTTGTCTTAATTCAAATGCACTTAAATATCCTGATTCGTCTCTGTCGTAGAGCTTAAAGACAGCCTGAAATATTTACAAATGTTACAAAGGCTCGTAAACATGTTATGTTTACAAGAGTTGTAAATTGAACCGAAAGGTTTTTCACTCACCTTCCACTTTCTAATATCATTCCACAAGGACTTAAATTCCTCAAAACCGAGTTTACCGGAGTGATCTGCATCTAACATAGCAACCATGCTGCGACATATATCTTTACTGAACCCTCTGTCGTGAGTCTCTGCAATTTAAGAGAAAAGTCCATTTTGCTTATTATAATCTTCACTGTAACTTTCTAACACTCAAATGCGGAAAATTCCTCTAAAAATTAAGATAAAATTATAAAAATATTGTCTTACAGTTTGTATTGAAACAGAAATACTTTCGATTAAAATAGAGATGACAAATTCGACGATTATGATACATCACAGACTTTACACGTGTGTCGACAGATTTAAGCGATTCATTAATGTTTCATTCTCTGTTAATTGGAGAAGCATGCGGTAGGTATTTTTCATCGGAAGATCCTACCTTGTGGAGACATAAATTAGAGCATCAAGCTGCTAAACGTTGACACTATCACCATATGAGTGCCGAAAAGCATATTTCATGTGTTAACAATAGGGATCGAATGTGTTTCGTGACATAATCGTCACAACATAAACAATCCTGTGTAGGAGATGTCGTTTGTCTTACCTACGGGTTTATTGTACTGTTCATTATTACAAGCAATGCCGCACAGGAGTGAGATGAGAGTGTCGACAAATGAACCATTTCCTTCGACAGTTTCGGGAGCATGTGCCTCGCTACGATGCGCCAACTGCGGTAACTCTACCCGTAACACACAGCTACATGTTAGCTTCGTGTTTTACATACGTACACTTGGGCCATAAGAATCCGTACCGTTCGTTACGTTTACAACTTGAATTACAATTCTTTAACTTTTATATAGACTTTAATAAGAATTAAACACACTATCGATAGAAGTTTATATCAGTTATATATACTCCTTTGAGTTTGTTCATTAAAAGATTATTACAATTGTTTTTAATTTCTTAAATAATTTTTAATCGATCTAATTAAATCAAGAAACATTTTTTACGATGTTGACACTGGACCAAATGTATTTATGCACTGTACATACAAATTACAAGATAAGAAATAAGCATGCGGAATTATTAACATGATCATTAAACAGCGTGCCGAAAGACTAAATTTTTAACAAGAAATCGAAAGAGCAAATTTGTAGTAAATTATCAAGCTAAGTAAAAACAGTGCAAGGGCTAAAATATTAGAAATATGAGATTAATGATAAAGCGTGATTAAATATATAATTCATCAATAATTACAAAAAACATTGAGCAAATTAAGCAAAAAAGATACAAAAAGCTATGAAGCAAAGCTCTTATAATTAGAACAAAAAATAGAATAAAATATAAACGATCATGTTTTCGTAAAGAATATCGTATTCAGAACTACATATTCTTCTTTTCTATTTTTATGTGAAAATATATCTCGTAAGCAGCGCGCAGACAATTACCTTTTCTCATGGCAAAATCTAAAATATCTTTGAGCTCCATCCAGTCCACTTCCAAATCATCACCAGCAAGTTTCTTGAAGAATTCTTTGACTTTCTCCATATTGCGGTCTGGTTCGGGTTCATCGCGAACCTAAAAATCATACAGAAAAAATTTAAAATAATCATAATCTGTGACAAGTCTAGAAATCTTGCATCTTAATTATGAAATTTTAAACGATTTTACTTCGTAACTATTTTTAAATTGAAATATTTAAATATAATTTAAAACATTTAGATTTAAATAATTTTTAAATATTTAAATATGTAAACCTTACAATACATGTCACCAATTAGCACTCTTACGAAGATGTAAAAACACAACTAGATCCAAAATATGGACTGGAATAATGAACACATTCTAATTCTGTTTAAATTATTTTTACTTTACTGTTGATTATAGCTCATCAAAACGTATTAGTCAGTTTTGTATATTTATTATGTGTTCATCTATATTATATTATGTTCTACATGTGTTTTCATATCTTCAGATCAAGGCAATTATATTGTATGAAATTGAATCCAAAGCATTTCCTTTTATTTTTCACACACAAAGCACATATCGTAGCTTTCTGTAGTTTCAACATACAAGCGTGCGTTTTACTTACATCATCTTCGTTTTGATCCTCCTTATCGCCTGCAGAATTAATTACCTAAAAGCCAAGCGATTTAAACATGCGAATCGTTAGTGACCAGTTACCATTGCGAGTAGCGACATACTAAATCTTCACGTGATTGACAATCAATTATCAGACAGCACGACAAATTTCAAACTCTACAGGCATTAGTTGGCCACAAGATTCAATTGCAAAGTGTTAATTCTACGTTCTTTGTGCAATTTAGCATAAATTTTGCATTACTAATCTGTTATCACATCCTTTTACATATGTTTATCAAGCTGTGTTGGTTTCTTAATGGGTATCTTGCAAGTTGTGTGAAATAAGGTAGTATATTTGTTACAATTAATCCTAAACAGCATTAGTGTGAGACAGTAGTGTGATGATAGTTCAAAGAGATTGCATAATTTTTATGTATAATTATCCTTAATTCCATTTTGAAAACTGAATAAATTTTTAAATATATGATTTAAGAATTTTACAGCGATCCTTTCTCAATTTGTTATTGCGATAAACAAAATAATTTGTTTAGGATTAATCTGTTATTCTGTTCATTAAAAAATTTACTCTTACCCTATCATCAACATCTCCAATACCGACTTCTTCATCGTTTTCTCTGTAAATAAACGAAAACGCTTGAATAAAAGTTCTCCAAAGTCGTCATACATATTTCATAAACTTACTCCATATTATTCTGGTTCTCAGAAAAGATTCTCAGCAAGAATTCACCCTCTTCGTTTGGATCGAAAGTACTCGGAACTATGCAGTAAACACCGGGTGGTAATTTGAAACGGCATGTGACTTCTCGTAAATTTATAAATGCTGGTGAACGTCCAACAGACGCGTTGTACTTGAAAAAGTTTACGTCTAGTGGTTTCGGAAGTCTTTCTGGATACTCCAACTGTCGATCAAAAATAAATTTGTTAATTAAAATTTTCATATTTTTAAGTTTTCTTCTTTCTCATGTTGATTCCTGAGAATTTCTCATATATACCTCGTATGACATTTTACCTATTTTTAGCTATTTTCTAATACGGAAGCTATGTATATAAAAAATATAATTTACGAACAATAGTAAAATTTTATTTTCTTCATAGATAAATACCCGAACCTTCAGATAAGTCGAATTATGATTCGATTGTAATGAAAATTAGGATCAATTTTACATACATGATATATCGCAAATCCGATAGTAAGGCAATCGGCACCCATTCTTCTTTGCGCCCTCCTGTTCTTCTGCATTAGAGCGATGATAACAGTACACTTGTCATCATCGTCGTCTGGAGACTCCAACGTGATACGATACTGCGGATTATGGCAGAAGGTCTCTGCAAGATATATGTTTTTCATTTAACTGGAACGCTCTTATAAAATTTGGCCCGTGTTCGATAAGTACAACATTTGTATATCTCACCTAAAAAGTTTCTGCAACCACCCGCCGTCACTCCGCGCACCCACTCCCCTTCGAACACGCTCATCTCCCAACGTTTCTTTCCGGCGCTGATATCGTCCGTCGTTAAGGAATCGGGATTCAAGTTACATATCTCAAGTTGAGTGAAGTGGCGAGTGAAATCGTGAAACGACATCCAAAATTCGCCATCCACATCGAAGGTCAAGCCGAGCTCCTCCTTTTCGTGGTCGGGAATAAATCTCCATTCCGGCGATCTGTTGGCGAATGATAAACGTATGAAGCGTTGGAAGCGTAATCGTCGAAGCGTGGAGGGAGAGTATAACTCACTGATCGCTCCAAGGCCCATTCCATTCCGCCTCGTTTCCCCAAGGATTCCGGAGCCTCAATAGAGGTATGGTACCGTACCGATTTGGCATGTGAATCTCCACGTTCTTCACTTGCGTAATGCTGTACGCGTGACCGCGTATCAATCCTTGAGGCGTTTCAGCCTCCAGTATATTGGGATCAGGCTGAAAGGGACGAAGGATCAAAATGACAATCGACCGAAGCCTGCGAGAATTAATATCATAATTGTCAATTCACCTCGATGGAGCAACCCAGTAACGAGTTTCTCTCGAAGGCTTTTAACAGTATATTGAACAAGTTTGGCGGCGTTTGGTCCATTTGGTACATTTCCGTTACTCCACCGGTGAAGTCCTCCATGGCCTCGCAGGTTGAGCCGCCCTTCAACGCCTCATAGGAGCCGTGAAGTTTCGCGTACGCTTTCTCAAGAAGGGCGCTCCAAAATTCGTTATTCTCGGCCGAATGCAGATATACCAATTCTCCGCGACAGGTGGGCAATCGGTCGTCGATTACCACGTCGACCCATCTACCGTATTGCCAAAACCTGATGCGTGTACATATCTTATGTAAATGAGGCTCTTTCCAAGCTAGCAGAAACTTATAATTTAATAAAAATTTTGTCGTGCAAATGTTGCGGAATCTAAATGAAATTTATTCTACTCGGTGATTAGCAAAACATACAAACATATGTAACTCATAAATATTCTAATTTATATGATAATTCAATATAAATGCATGTAAATTAATTTTTTTCATCAGAAAAGCGTTGTTTACGAAACTGAATGTGTCGAACCTGAAGTGGAAGATTCCAGCGTAATTTTCGTCGAAGCTCTGATCCTCTGGCATCACTTGAAAGAATAGATTCGGATGCATGGTCAGATTCGCTACGGCGGCCAGCAGCCAGCAATCTCCCAGCTCTCCCTGCTGAACGTCGAACCTTGAGAAGCCCTCCACGAAGAGCTGAGGATTGTCCGCAATTTCCTGCAAAGTACAACATATTATGTAGGTCGTTGAGTGCCATCCCCCTCGTGTGTGCAATTTTTATAAATTATTCTTAAATGGAAGCTAATAAAATTCGGAATAATTCTGGAAATTTCTAACCATCGGTCGCTTCCATTCTATGTATCTGTCCGGTCGGCGGGAGAAGTATAGCGACGAGTCGTTGGCCGGGAATTCGGGATCCTCGAAGAGTCTTCCCATCGACAGGCATTCCCGTCGCAGTGTGTTGAAGTCCTGGACATCGCCTCGTGGTCTAAAGCCGGAGCCTTTCTCTCCTAACTGCGAACATCGATTTGTACGTTAAGTCGCGGTGCGAATGCGAATCTACTTTCGAAAAAAAAGGGATGAAGGAAAGCTAGAGAAAGTCGCGATCCAAGGATTTTCAAGGAGCGGCCTACGTTATAGCAAGATTTCCCGATGAAATTTTTCGTCGTTCGTATCGCTTTATCGTCGTACGGTTTTTTACGCTCCCGCGTCGTAGAACTCGCGTCGTGGGACTTGCTCGGCGAGCTCGCCGAATTTTCAAGCTCGCGTTTGGCGTACAGGATGTTATTGTTCCTGCCGATTATTCCGTCGTTCGTTGATTTCGCGGCCTCGACACTGGACCCGACTTTCAGAACAGCGAGACCCTCTTGCATGTAATTGGAGTAGCGATAATTGGCATATTTGCTGCGTAGATCCATCGCGATGGTGGAAGCGACAAGGTGAAGCGAATCGCTTTGTATGCGTGAAAGAGAAGAAACGCGCGTGCGGGAACAATTGTCACGTAAATATTTCAGTAAAACGAGTTTCTCCTTGAAAGACGAAATGCAGCCGGAGCAAACTGACGAGCGAAACTATTCTCAACGGAAAAGTTCTGTTGTTCGAACTTGGAATTCCGATACAGCTATCTTTTGGGGAAATAGCGGTACGATAACTATGACGGAAGACAATTGACCGCAATTTAGATTACGATATTATCCGATAAAGGATATCTAACAGCTGTGCGTATATGTGAAGAGATAGCAAATTAATTGGTGTACGGTGCATGCTGCAGAAGTGCATTTGTGAGTAATCCATTGCAAAATGAGCAACTATCGACAAATGTTTATGTCAAAATGTATTTCTATCTCATTAATTTATATTACAATCATTTCTTAAACTGATCGAAATTTTTGAGAATATCAAAAGATTTTCGACGGTTTAGCAAAGATGGATATCCGTGAAACAAAATGCAAAGCACGCATGTATCTAAACGATCTCTGCGAATTCAGCATTTCGAAAAGAACGTTCCGATCTTTATTTAGACTATCTTCAATTTAATACAATGTATTGCCCATAAATATATATTGCACTTTTTAATCAATTGATACATACTTATCGAACCCATAGATTTTGACTACAATATCTCATAATAATAAGTTAGACCGATTATAAATAATTACAAGTAGAAAAGCAATTTTATTTCGGAAAATTATTTATTATATAACTTATCTATACAAGCGCATATGAAATACATTTACCTGTTTAATAATTATCTTTAATCATTATATTTATATATTATTATTTTATCATTATATTTATGCTGCATTTCACTTTTAACATCGTTTTTTTTCTAGTTTTCCAGTTCGTGAAATAAATTGAAAATTTTGAAAATTTCTTTCTTGGAATCCGAATAATTTACATGCTTTTGTAAAAACACGTGACAGCATGAATACCAGCGTACTGACACATGCTGTGACGCACATTATTCTATTGAATGAATATGTTCGAGTGAATATCATGCAAGGAATGGCATTGTATCAATTACACATTTCTCGTACAATGTCGTCATCGTTATTGCCATCACCATCGGTGTCGCCAGAACACCTTGCATGCGTGTATTACAAACGACATGAATAATTATGCGTGACATTAAATTAAAGAGAGTTTTAGTATCTACATTGTGAGGGACCAATAACCATTCTAATTATATTAATGCGGATTTTTTTGTAAATCAGTCTGCAAAATATTTTCACAGAGGGAAAAATAGGACAAGGTGTTAAATGAGAGGAATTGATCAGTCGTGCAATTTTCTCGATGTTACGATATTTTTATTCCAATACGCTGTGCGCATGTTACATGATTTTTATGAGGATGTCATGCTTCTGTAAAAAAAACTCTTATATATGGCTCATATATATTAAGTTATGCTTGTAGAAAAACATGAAGTATAGTATATCTCATATATACAATGTTTTCAAAAGGATATCCGATAAATTTGAGATATTCTACATTTAAATAATCGAGAAGAAAAGAAGTATTCTAGAGAAAGTGAAAAAGAGAAAATTTGTAATCATTCAAATTTCTGAAAAATGATTTAATTCGCATCTCTATTTGTGCTTAGCTTCCTGTTAGCCCATTATTATTATTGTAGGATTGACATTTAAAACTTAAGTTATGCTTGTAGTAAAATATGAAGTATAGTATATCATCAAAAAGCTAAAGATGGTATCTTACTTAATANTCCCTTCCTCAATACTATAAGACGTCTACCAATTCGCTCGTATAAATTCTTTATCATTTATCATAATTCTACTTATAATTTTTAGAATTATAATTAAAAATTGTAATTAAATATATAATGAATTATAATTAATTTAAATAAATATTTAATTAAAATTTATAATAAAAATAAACAAAACAAGAAACAATAATAAAATCGATACGCAACCTAAAAAATACATCGACAGAATTACTTCAACTAACATTCGTCTCAATGAAATAGATTCTAGAAAACAATCCAAGATTTATGTATTAGTGAGGCTATTGAAACAGAGTTTTGTGAGCTTCATGATTCATCGGCTTCCGGCCCTTCGCCTCTGAGACAAGTAAGCGTACCACTTTGATGTTGAAGAGCGACGGTAAGAATCGCTTGATCTCAACCGCCGTCTTAAAGAACACATCCTCGGCGCCACCTCCGTCGCCGTGACCGCCGTAATAACTCATCGCACTCTCCTTTTCTCTCGACTACGCCCAACTTTGAAGCGAATTCCGAATTCTTTCCGAAAAAGCCAATTGTTCCTGCCGACGGACGCAGCTCTGTATTTCCGACGTGGTCTGATAACCGTCACGCTCGTCACTAACGGGCACGAGTTACGGAGCGCAAGCAGAGGTCCCGACTGTCGCTCCGTCGCGGACGTGAAAACCCGACAGATTCTACGCGCCGGTTCAGCCACGAGGTTAACCGTTCCTCTTGGGTTTTCCTCCTCGCCTTTCGTCACGCGCCAGGTGCATTCGACTCTCGAGAGTGGCCTTGAGAAAGCACGCGATCACCTTTCGATGGCGAGTCCCGAGACTCCCGAGTCCCGAGCTCGGAACGCGAACGGCCGTGCGATTGGCCGTCGCTCTCAAGCCCGACCAATGGCAGCGCCCTCCTCGCCGCGCCATTTCGAATGCCACGGCCGAATGTGTGCGCGATTTAAAACGGACATGTGAGCCTCGTGGTCGTTAATTAGCGGGATCACGTTAATTAGTCATCGCGCCTGCAGTGGTACATACATACAAGCCGCTTCAAGAGTCTCGAAACACATATACGTAAGGTACTCACCTCTACCGTCTTCGTTGCCTGCCGGACGAATTCGGGCTCACGTATCTCCCTGCTCCAGCCGTAATTCATTTTCGCGCACTCAGAAATTCTTACCCTGATGAGATCGGCGATAAATCGGAGCTTTGATAACGATCGGTTGATTTATCGTGCTGACCGTGCGTGTCTTTTTTTTAACGATGCCAAGATATATCTTTGTCTCTGTCTTGATCTTTCTCACTGATTAACCTCACTTTTTGCGACGCTACTGTCAATGTCACGACCGTGTCGATTCTCTTATCAAGGTTGCGAAAGTTACTGTGAGAAGTTTAATCGTCATCGATACGCGAGCACAATGGATTATCTTTCTGGACAATCATCTCTGCCAACGTAGAATAATCTCCTTAATCTCCCGCTTTAAATTACTTTTTGTATCTTCTTTTACTTCTAAGAATTAGAAGATAAAGAGTAAAGTTAAGAGGTTAACCTGCATTGACAGAACGAACATGTATTGACTTTATTAATATTTACTTTTTTAATAGACTTGTTTTATATATATTACATATATGCTTTTAATATTAAATATTATGCAATTAATATTAAAAGACTTAATTAGAAAGCATATATGCTTTCTAATTAAGTCTTTTAATATTAATTAAATATTATCGTATTGATTTGTTAGAATTGTTACGTATTACAAATAACTTTTACACTCAAATTCCAAAATTGATCACTAAAGTAATCAATCCTCCCAGTCGACACAGAGCATGACATGTCAATGACATTACATCTATGTTATAATTTCACACTCAACAATGTAAATGTAATATATTATTATATTACATTTATATTGTTATATACATATTATTATATTACATTTATATTGTTGAGTGCGAAATTATAACATATGATGTAATGTAACTGATACTCTGTGTCGACTGGGCTGACAAATGTTTGAGAAATATAAATTTAAAATAGAATTAAATTCGTAGGACTCCAGTTGCACATCTTACATGTGGACTTTCTAGAACGAATCACGATCTTCTCCTTAAAACTTGTACACTTATATATTTATAGAATTCTCTCCACCCACTATCTATTCGAGTCGATGCGTTAAGCATTGTGCACTATCAAAGGGATATCTGTCGGATGTTTATCTTCTACACCAGATGTCTAATAAAATTGCACTACTGATGGATTTTCGGGACGACTGCCAAAGCAGTTCCATCCGAAGTTCTATCCGGTATCACTTTGATAGAGTCGCTCGAGTCTTAAAGCGAGTTACGTGTATCGATGATTTCTATCGTTATGTATACTTTCGTGTGCCGACAATCGGCTCCCGACAATTGTCTGTAATCGTCCGCGATTATAATCAACACGCAATTTTACTCGATTTGTAAACACGATGGCGAGAAGCAGAATCCGGGATCACCACCGCTCGAGGATTTCGCGCAGAATAACGCAAGGCGCCACGTACCTATCTGGTTTTTATCAACTTTTAGGAGCACCTGGAGGAAATTAGATTTATCGCGTTTCGCGGAAACTCCACTCTCTACCACGTCACGGTCGACTTAATTGGCACGGACTCGGAATCATCCAGTTACGACACAACCGCGCTCTATCGTGACAACGATTATTGTTTCAAATAACGTATGTCGCGCTTCGCCGCTAGTATCGCAATAGTGCATATTTGTCACCTGCCGGCTCGAACGCTTTTATGTTACCATTTCCTTTTACTGCCGTCGGCGATCGTGCGCCGCGACAGTTGTGATGATTGTTAACGTCTGACGTCATTCGGAAGTCCATTACAAAGAAGATATTCAATGTCTTACGACACGCAGATGTTATTATGTTGTTAAGATAAATAATTTCACTAAGAGCCGATTCTTTCAACTTCTTGGCAAGCTATCTAATAGTTAAATCGTACGTCTGTCTTTGTTTTATCTTCAAATTAGACAAGTTCAAATGTATGATTTAACTATTAGGTAGCTGGTAGCTTACCAAGAAGTTGGAAAAACCGGGCTTTAGAAGCTGGAAAATCTGGCCTTTAGAAGTTGGAAAAACCGGGTTTTAGAAATTGAAAAAACCGGCCTTTAGAAGTTGGAAAAACCGCTCCTAAAAAATATACAGAAAGAAAAATATACAGGAAAGACAGAAAGAGACTTGCTGAAATGCAAAATTTCAAAACACAATCTGGTATCCAAGAAAGAATTTTATTCCCGTGTATCCTGACAGAAAATAGAATAAAGTATAAATAAGTGAAACAATAACAGACACACTTTTCGATTCTTATACTTTTGTATATACGGCGAAAGGAATCGATTTATGTAAAAAACAGACAAATATGCAATGAAATCGCTTGCTTTACTAAAATCGAAAATCACTTTCAATTCTGCCAAAATTGACCTTTCAATCTACATTCATTGAGCATTTTCAACTCAACAAAGAGAAAACTATCTCCCCCATAAGCTCTAATCCTTTTTTTCATTTTTAAATTCTACGCATTTATGTAACGGTTAAAAAGATTTAAAGCATATAGAAGAGAATTAAAAGAAAAATTGGGCGCTATTCACGGGCAATTGGTATACTGATCATTCTTCTTTCATAATAACTCTTTATTTCGTGCAATAATCTGGGACCTGCACCCTTTTTAGCGCTATTAAATTTATGGCACTATACCGAACGTTTTATCGATCCGAGGGCGCACCCTCGTGCAAAACGAATGTCACGGTCACCGTGTCATGTTAAAGATGAACTTCATTTCTCGTCCGATAGTTGGTTTAGATACGATCTGCCCGACAATTTAACAATTACCGCAATGTCGCAGTCAAGTTGGTGAATAGGACCGTTTAACCGGAAATTATATTACAACAAATAAAATGATGATGCACAACGGCGATGATAAATGATAATGTTAAAATGAACCAATTAATTATCTAATTTACACGACTATCCGACTAATTATTTCTGCCACAATGCTCGTTATATGCTCGTCTTTTCCCATTAATATAATTGATAATATAATTGATTAATATAATTAATAAATACAACAATAATTAGACAAGTATAAAATATTAATATTAGAATAACTGCAAAATAAAACATATTATTGTACAATTAATATTTTTTATTATACGAATTTTATCTTTGGGAAATTTCACCTCCCAAATATGTCAAATTTACTGCACTGCCTATAATTACCCTTAAGTCTCTCTGTGTAACAAGATCAAAAGTTGTGAGTATTTTGCGGATCACCATGTCGCAAAATATATGAACTGATTTTTTCGTGCAATTTGGGGCGCAATTCGAAAACCTGATTATGAGTAATGATATCACCAAATGATACCGCGGTGCACGTGTCGTGTTGAAATGGACGCGGACGAGCGTGTGGTACGTGGTACACTGGCTGGCATATCCGGTGAGATTCGCTCTCGTTTCGGAACCAACTGGTCCCTTCCCTCTTCAACCGCCGAGCCATGTCGCCGACGCGGCGCCGATATACGGGTTGCCTGCTTACACGTGCATCGCATTGAACCGCTTCTCCTTATAAGGAATTCCCGTATACATTGTCGAAAAAGAAAGTTTGATTCGCGAACCGGTTCCCCATCGCTTCTCGCCATAATATTATATACGAATTTTTTCATACAGATATGAAAGAGTAGTCAGTATCAATTTTGTTACATGCGAAATATCGCATATTTATTGAATAGAATGTTATCACGTATTTATTGTTCTTAAAAATACTGTTTGAAAATTGATTTATTTGCTTGAGAAAAATTGGTATGTTACCCTCATCTCTCTTTAATTAACTCGTGAGTTTTGCAGTAGATAAAGCTTTCGTGGCAGTTTGATGATGTTCAGAGCTCTCAAGATCGAGTGACTTTCAACCGAGGTCATGAAGCACGTTTTCGACCAACTAATCGCATAAGTTATTTTGAGAATTTTGTAGAAGCTATGAATCATTATATTATAAGAACAGCTCAGACGGTTCTTTTCTGCCGCATCAGATCGACGATATTTTCTGTAGTTACGTAATCGTTTTGTAAACTAATTGTTATCAGTGAGAAGAGTAAAGCAAGCTAGGTATTAACGCGTCAAGTTAAGTAACGTCATGCACGTTTCGTTGCCAGTGGAAATCGAGAATGAATCTTTGGCTTTAGATATTCTGGCTTCAAACCAGCAAACATGAATCACTATTTTGCAAACAACGAAAATATTGTCGACAATAAATACAAATAAAACAGAAATTTATCCTTCTAATCTGAAGCTTTAGACATTAAAGACATTAGACATTAAAAAATCATTATTATATTTTTACGAATACTTTTATTATTTATGTAATTTAAGTCTATTCTATTTTATGACTTTTCTTCGTCGAAATTTCCTCAAAGCTGTTTAATTCTTGAGTGCTTAATGTCGCGATGCTAACTTTTAATAAAGCACGAAATTGAATTTAAAAAATTTATGAAATAGTTAATAAAACTTTGATAATCACTCAGCTTTGGAACATAAAATGTACTTTGAATAAGATTAAGAAAAAAATTCTTAAATCTTTTCATATTTTTTAACGTTGGAATTTAATCGTTTAATTAAAATGCTGCCACTGTAGGAGAAGTGAAAAAAAAACTATAAAAGAAACTTCACAAATTCCTCCTAAAGAATCACACTCTCGCGAAACATTAAAGCTCCGCAAATGTCGCGGAGACGCGAGCACGAGGGCAGAGTGTCGGATGTTGCGAGCCTAAAAATATGTCGACGATACGCATCGTAGTTCGCGCGTACGAGAGGGTTCGTGTTTTACATTTAAAAATGAATTTGGCGATGCGCCAGGGGTCCGAAAAAAATACAGCGCGGAAAAGCGCGGTGAGTTTTTGATCGTTATATGCGTTTGGCTCGCATGGAATGTCCACTGTTTGTGCCAGAAAACATCAAAGAATCAAGGAGAAAGAAAGCACTCTCAGTCAGAGTGCCCGAAATCTTGAAACAAATCTCTCTTTTTCAGCCGCGTTTTACGTTTCAATTAGAGATTGTGTACACGAAGGAAAAGAATCGAGGATTTATCGAGGCAAATGATTGAAACTTTAATTCAGCAGTAATAAATCTCTGCTGCGAATATAAGAAATACGTCACAGGGATTTGAAGGATTAATAAATAACAATGTATAGAGGAATTAAGGATGTATAATAACAAACCTTGAAAGTGGTATTGGCAGGATGGTGCACATCGCCGGAACCGGAGAGGCCACCTCGTAGCAAACGTGATAGAAGATTGTAGCGACCTACCGTCGACCATGCGTCCTTCGTTGCTTGTACGGGATATCTATGTAAAAATTTGTTTTTTCCCCTCTAATGTAAAATGAGTATAAAAAGATGTCCCCGAAGATAAAGTTGACACTGAAGGGAGAAAGAAGAAAAAAAGAGCGCAAGCAACAAGTAATATCAATTTCGATATAAATATCGGAACAAGTAAATTGATAGTCAATTAATTTAAGCGTGATCGTTAAATGAAAATATAAAAAAACGAAGTCAATTATTTTTCTACAAGTTACTTAAAGATTTGCTCGCAAGTTTTCTTTTGTTTTTCTTCTGTTGTTTTATAGTTTCGTTAAGTTTATGTTAAATTCTTTTATTTTTCTTTGGCTTTACAATCGTTCCAATCAGTCAAAGATAAAAGGAAATCACAAATTTACATCAAACAATCTTTCTCACAAAAGTTACAGTCTTCAGATAAAATAACATTAATTTTTCATACTACATCTTAAATTTTTTGCGACAGAGGCACATTTGTAAAACTAAAAAATCATGCGAAAAATATTTCGCACGTGGCTCATCTTATCTTGTTTCACGATCAAGCGCAAAACTTGTTGCTTGGCTTACCCTTTCGCGAATTTATACGTTTTCGGCGGTCGACCGTCCTCGACGATGGTTTTCACGTAATAGTACGAGTAACTCGACATTATTCCGGGTCACGGGAGTCGCGAGAAGTAGAAATCGAGGACACGATCGAGGCACGTACGATGCCGGGGTTCCATGCGCGAATTGTCATCCGGCCACCGCGAAACGGACTGTCACCCTCTTTCCATCGCCGCGTGTTCGCGTACGCACTGACACCGTGCCGTCGTTTATGCTTATCTACTCCGCGTACTGCGTGTGCACAGGCGTATATATAGCCGGCAGCCAACGTTACTGAGAAAACTATAACGCTTTCCAAGATGTGACAATAACGGCGTCCAGCGCCGCGGTCTCGTTGCCAGCGATACACGAGGCAGACGTTCCTGAAAATGCGTCGACACGCCAAGGAACGAATGATGCAAAACGGAAAGGAAGGGAGAGACAGCTAACAATAACGCCAATTTCTACTCTTTGATAAATTAGACGTTTCGTTGGCCAGCGCAAGTTGGAGCCGCTTTCGGTTCATTCGAATGTCAACTCTAAATAAATCAAGAAATGTAACGAAATAAATCGTCGGGCTAATAAATCGTTTTTCTAGAAGAAATTATTGAAGGGATTATTAAAGCGTTTTCCTACAAGTTTTCCTACATGAAATTTAAATAGTTCATAATGCAGCTTGTAAACGACTTGATTATAATCGTCGGAAGGGAGCTTATAATGAAATAAACCAACCCCTTTCATAAACACGCCTTTATTACGTTTCACGTACAGATACATAGTGGTTGACTTTCATACGCTACGCGCACGTAAAGTACGTCGTCGTTGTAAGAAAAATAAAAAAGGGTTCGTCCCTTCCCCCCCCCCCCCCCCCATTCCCAAGACGCATTCATCGCTTTGTGGTAGAGTGATGGAGTGCATCAATGAGAGATCACGTCGCGCCTCTTCTTTTTTAGAGTCACGAGATAGATCGGCCTACGGAGATTTTTTTTACATCGATATTACAGTGTAATATTTTACTTGACAGCCGTAATATCCTTCGCATCCGTGTAGGATCCCGCTGGGGATCCTCAATTGTTTAGACAGCTAGAACAATACAACCATACTGTCTCCAATCAGGGGTTTACTTTATATCGAAGACGAGACTACTCGCGCGTTTCTTAGACTTTTAAATGTCAAATATATGTATATACACTGCAAGAACATTCCCCAATCTGCAATTTTCAAATTTTTTACATTTACGTTTTCAATGTTGATTTCACGAATTGTTTTGTCAACTCTCTGATTAACCCTCAAAACAAACTCATGAATCTTTTGTGCCGTAGTCTTATTAAATAATGTTAATGCGTTCAAAAAATTCTGAAAAACTCACTGTAAATTTATTGAGACATTAATTAAATGAATGATGAATAATGAAATTTAATTTTTATTATTTTTGGACAGTTTATGTTGACAAAGTCCGTTTTGAGGGTAAATTCGCGCTCGAAGACCCACGTGAATGAGTGATTCAATAATTTTACAAATTCCTGTCCCGTTGCTATCGAAATTAGAAAGTTTACTCGATGAGATCACTTTAAGAATATATGTATGTATGTACATGTGTGTATGTGACGCTTAACGTATTGAATACATGTGTTACGTATCTGGTATTTTTCATCCTTTTCATATGTACAACATAACTCGCCTGTTTTACAAATCCGTTTGTAGCAAATCGTGGTTTTCCTTCTCTTTCTTCCGACGATACTCGCGTGTCTTTCCGGAGACCAATGTTCGGCGCGCGTGAAAAAAGCGTCGCCCGTAAAAAGAAATTCGCGGTTTTCCCCTGAATCCCGTTCAGAGAAGAGTCTCCTCGGAATAGTAACGACGCGAGTATTCGTTATCCTGGGCCCACAGAGGCGAGGAGAGTTCTACGAGCTGCGTGTCCCTTATGATCGCAGTCGTCGTGGCCGACCGTTGCAGCTGCAATCGGCGAGCGACCTTGCAGCCGAGCGCGGTCGGGCAGCCTCGTCAACCCCCCTCGGATAAATCTCAGCAGGAGCATTCTTCTTCCCTCGGCAGCTCGTGACTCAGGGAATCCTTCATCGCAAAAACGAGAAAGTCGAAAATAGAAAGACCGAGGGATTACACGGAGATCGAAAAAAATATCTACATTTCAATATAGTAATGCAAGAGAAATTATAATCGTCAATGCTTCATTTAGGACTGTTACTGAATTTTGCTTCAATGAAAAATAGTTTAGAGAAATCTTTGAAAATGTTCACAATTTCAAAAAACTGTCTTATTAATTTGCAATCAAGGAGTTTGCGTTGCGCAAAAAACAAGATACGAAAAATATAGAATATATTGGTGTTTATTTCTGTTTTTCTTTTTATTTTCGAAATATTATTTCTTCATATTGTATTGTGTATAGTATTATTTCTTCCAATGCTGCAAATTTGCAAATCTCTATATTTTTTATTGCTATTTCAAAGGAAACCCCTTGATAGTAAATGCTCGAGTTCGTCGGTGGACAAATTGCGTTTTAGTGCTAAGTACCTTCGATCAAGGACCACGATCATGTACAGGTGGAAACTTTGCAGGACGCCGAATGTAGGGGGGAGGTCAAGTTACCTTCCTTAGTTCCATACTGCCCGGTGTGCTCGAGCGTTGCGTATTCGTAGTGATCTTCTCGTAGGGGATGGTGCCTCTGCAGAGCGCGCTCGGGTCCAGGCTCAGGGTCGCCTTCAGAGTATTCTTCCTCACGATACCGTTCACATTATTGACGTTAGCGTTGAGGCCGATGGTACGACTCGGCGAGCACGTGCGCGTATTGGGCGACGAGTTGATCGTCGTGTCGGGCGGAGTGTCCGAGGATTGCGCTATCAGAGAGTCGGAGATGGTGTCGGTAGTCGTTGTGCTCTCATTGCCATTTTTGCGATCCGTTATCATGCTATCGATGTTGGCAGTCAAGTGAGACTCATCCTCTGGACGGTTGTTGCCGTTGTCTTCGATGTCGCTGGTTCGATGTATTGCCCTGCTGTCTTGTCGATCCGTTCGGTCGATCCTTCGTTTGTCCTGCGGAGATTGCATAATGTACCATAGTAATAACATAACTTTTTCTTTTATTACTGTGAAGAGTCTTATTGATACCGGTTTATTTTAATTTGTAATAGCCATATTACTGGACCGATTGTATATGATTTATTTTAATATAAATAAAAAAATTTATATGGCTAAAAGATATAATTAAAACGATAATTCTAATAATTCTAATAGTCTATATGTATAGACGACTATTAATCTTCTATATGATAGAAGACTAATAAAGACAGTAATGACAGATTTCCCAGAATTTTGCCATCTTCGCTCACCTCGTTGTCACGACCTTCATCGTTGTCGCCGCTGTAGACCTTCTCAAAAGCATCCGTGGTAGAGTCGTACGTATTGCTGAATTTCTTTTGCCGACATCCCGTTGATTTCACCAAATTTCCGCCATACAACTTGCAGTCCTCGATCGAGTTTTCATTATCCGAATCGTAGGCGGTGCCACCCATAGCTTGATCCACTCGACGTGCGACGGACCGTGGATCGATGACCCTCGGTTGCATGTAGCCGCAGCCATCCAACTGTCGGACAAGTTTAAAGCTCGCTTTCTATACGTACGTCTAACAAGATATAACATTTTCACTAGTTTAGTTAATTAATCATTTGTTACAACACTTTGACATTTCATTTTACAATTATACCGACATCAGACTGCACGTTGATGCATTCCGCTTCCGGATCCGGTCTCATGACTGTTATTTCACGATCGCAGATTGGCAGTATATCAAAATTAGGCGTAGGTTGATTGATCACATCAGGATCCTTTATAAAAAAAAAAATATATTAATTTGTAGATTATACTGTCATAGATTATATTGTTGAATCCAATGATAAAATTAACTCTATATAAAAATAAGAATACAATAATCGCAATAATAAATAAAATAAAATAAGACGATGAAATTAAAAAGAAAACAGTATAATTGAAATCTCTATGTGCTCCCACCTGTAAACAATAGCCGATCCTTTCGGCAATGGTGGAGAAACTTGGCCTGTCGTCAGGGCGTGGATGCCAGCACCGCGTCATGATTCCATATATAGGATCCGGGCATCCCGCGGGTTTCTCGAGACGGCCACCGGACGTTACCATCGACATGACTTCGCGATTTGCACATCCGGTGTAGGGCATATATCCGAATGACATAATTTCCCACAGGAGAACGCCGAAGGCCCTAAAAATTACATTGCGAAAACGTTATGGACTTTATCTCTTATGCAATTTATATTAATGAGAAAATTTCCTTTTCGTCTTACATTATGAAACTTTAATTTTCGATGATAATAAATTATGTAAAAAACGAAAAAGCGTGCGTATTTTTAGAAGAGAAAATTATATGAGATCAAATGGGATCAACTTTAACGAATATGAAATATGCAGTCTCACCAGACGTCAGTCTTTGTAGTAAATATGCCGTCCAAGAAGCTCTCAGGCGGCATCCACTTTATGGGCAGCATGGCCTTACCACCTTTCCTATAATAATCACTTCGATAAATATCCCTGGCCATACCGAAATCCGCGATCTTAACGGTACGGCCCGGTGCTTTGGTTGTCAACAAGCAATTCCTCGCGGCAATATCTCGGTGTATAAAACGTGCTTCCTCCATATATTTACAGCCGTTCGCGACGTCATAGCCGCACATAACAAGATCTAGCATCGTTAATGATGTAGGTCGATCCTGTAAAATCAAAAGTAATGTATGATGTCATGCGTTCTAGAAATTAAATAAAAATACAAACTAGAAATATTTTCAAAATTGTAACTACTTCAAAATGGAAATTAGAAATATAATGCAATACATTTTATTTTCGCTTTTCTCTTAAGTTGATTGATAATGTAACGTTATTAATACTCACTGATCGAGGCCGTTCTTCGCGCAGAAAATTTTTGAGGTCACCTCCGGCTAGTAATTCGAGAACAATGTATCTCGGATGTTTGTCGAAGGAGACGCCGATAAAGTGTACTATATTAGGATGATTAAATTTGCTCATTATCAATGCCTCCATCATGAAATCAGCTTCTGCCTGCGTCGTGGATAGAGACGGTAGCGTCTTGACGGCGACGGGGTGTTCCTCGCCGCGTCTGTATTTGTACATGCCCTGGAAAACTTCGCCGAAGGCGCCTTGGCCGAGAGGTCTGCGTCAAAAATATAATCGGTCGTCTTTACTTTATTCTGTACAATTTTCAAAAAGTAAATAGCTTTTATTTTATTTTTCATGTTTGAATTCTTAGATGAGGAAAAATCTAAAGATTTTTATGTACAAAGCATTGAGAGAATAATCAGTTTATAATATTGTCTAATATAGCTGACTGATATGCTAATCACAGACATTGAGAAAATCCAATTTAATCTGTTTAATTGTTTAGTATCCGATTAATATGTTAATTAGTCATTATCTATTATATTCATACTAACTTTACTAAAGTAATATATTCGCGGGGTATTTGCGGCAAGTCCTTGAAGCTATAGAGATTGCCGGCAAACTCATAGTTGGGGTTAAACTCGGTCATCATTGTGTCCGACACGTGTCCTGAACGCAATGCGGCTAATTCGGTGCCGTTGCCGAACATTACTTGACGGCGACGTGAAAGCGCTTTTTGCTTTTGATATCGTTTATCTGTTGGAAAATGTAAGATATGCATGAGAAATAAGTGCGGCAGAAATTGAAAAACAGAAAAATAAAATAACAAAATTTCGAAATAACAAATGTTAATTAAATGATAATTAAATATAATAGGCGAGAGAAAGAGAAAGAGAGACAGATTGGAGTTTAAACTTCATTTAAGAATAAAGATACTCATAATAGAAGCTAAAACATAAGACGTCTCGTTCATTGATTGTGTTTGAAGGAATATTTTGAATAAAGTGATTTTTATAATAACTGTTATAGTCTCCTTAAGATAAAAATCAGTCTCACATTATCGAATTTGTTGTATTATGAAAGCCAAAATTTTTACTTACAAGATATTAGACAAATTCCAATAATAGTGATCAGGCCAATGACTACTAAAAGGTAGATTATGTAAGTCCGATGTTCATCCAAAATTATGGAATCATCAATCACTGAAATTCATAATTGTTCTTTGTTCGCATTTGCATGTAACAATAAGGACGGTTAGATATATAAATTGTACTTACTGATGCAGGATTTGGAATCGTTGCTGAGTAACCAACCCTGAGGGCAGAGACACTTGGTCTTGTTCATGTACTGATCGAGCGCGATGCAGCGATAATCGCAACCGCAGCCGCTGATCGCACGTATGATTAAGACCAAGCCTGGTCCAGAATGATTTGCAGGATTAAAGTAAACCTCGGTGAGCCTCGGACTGGCGTATGAATAACCACCCTCGCCATTTCCCCGATTCTTTCCGGGATTACCACCTGAATAATGCGAAATTATTTCTTAAGCTAATTAATTGAGAATCATTATTTACAACGTGTCTGAATCAGCAAAATTTCAATCTGTATTTTCAATCTGTATTTTTCCAATCTTACTTTTGATATCTCAGTTGCAATTTAAAAATATATTTTTAAAACTTTGTAATATACGTAATACGTAAGCATTATAGACATTTAAATATATCAGAGAAACATATGAAATGTGATATTTAAACATTGTAGAATGTTTAAATATGTTATATCTCTTAAACAGAAACAAGTCGTAACAGGTCAGGGAATCATGATGGTGATTATAAGGGTAAAATATGTTATATCTCTTTACCGATATAACCACCGCCCCCACCCCCTGATTGGCAACCTCCTCCGCCTCCACCGAAGCCTCCGTTAGCATGGCCCTCAGTTCCGGACTCGCAACCGAAACCTCCTATACCACCTTGAATTAATGGCTTTCCCCTGGCCTTTTGAAAACTAGACGACGTACCGTTCCAACTTCCACCGGGTCCACCTAGAAGCCGAGATTCCATACGAATTTACATTTTTTCAAGTTGCATTGTAAAAATGCAACTCGCAGATTTTTATTATGTACTTTAAAGAAAAGAACTAATTACCCATTTGTTCTGAAACATTGTACGAAGGTAACGATTGACGCTCAGGAAATTGACCGCGTCCATGATGTGATCCAGTGTTCATAGAAGGATTTAATCCCAAACCACCGCCACCACCCGCGATTAAAATAGGTTCCGGCTCGCCGTTCGCTTTCAACTACAATCGATTACGGCTTTACATACTCGTATAATAATGAAAACGGCAATGCATATTGAAAAATATTGAAGAAGTGAAACAAGATTTTCTTTGTGCAAGCATTATTGTGATTCTCATCAAATATCTACACCTGATTAAGCTATAATAAAAAAGCAACGTAAAATCTTTTATTCTTTGTCACTTTATTAAATTGCTACAGTCATTATTTTACTAAAAGCATAATATTTACTGTGAAAATAGCAGTCGCACCGCCGCCACCGCCGCCAGGATTGTTAAAATCGAGCTTCTTCACTTTTATTATTTTCGATGTCTGATGCGGCGACAAGTTGTCCGTTGATTGCTCCCATTCCTGACAGGTGCTTATCTTTAAGCCGAGATTCTGATTGACAAGATCAATAATATATTGTTGTAAACAGCAATATAAATTGAACAAATAGACGACATCTCTAATAATTTGTAATGTAACTCGAAAAAAGAATTTTGTTTCTGCATAAATAAGCCAAACATGAAAATTTTTCGAATCTATACGAGCTTCCGAAAAAAAATCGATTTTAAAATATTCTGAAAGAAGAGGGAAAGTCAACGTTGAAATATTGATAGGAATTTATGGAAATATCAATAAAAGTTATAAAGAAGAACTTAAGAATAAAAATAAGCTTATTAATATTCCAATTCTCCAGTTTATTTTTTTTTAAATAAATTTAAAAGTATCTATATCTTTATTACATATTTTATGAAGGTCTCTTCTTTTGGTTTTACTGGCAATAGGTACTCACTTTGTCACATGCGTTTGTTCCCTCTTGACCAATCATGAAATATAGTTGATCACCCTTCTGGAGCTCTATGACACCGCGAGCTAACGCACCCAGGGTGCTGCCGACGTTGCTCGAGCCCTTTCCTCCTCGTGCTCCGAAGGCGATTAAACTGTTTTCAAGGACGATTAATGCTTGGACAAGATCAAAACAACGGATTAAATTGATATTAATAATCACTATATGCTATAAATGAGAAGCCTTTAAAAAAATTATTATCAATCTAGATTTCTATGACTGAGTTTACTAACGTGTAATATTCACCGCGTGGCGCGGTCCACCGTTGAACACCGTTCATCATAGAAGCCAATTCTTCCTTCTGATCTTGTATCGACGATGACACAATTAATTCCACATCGGAGTTATTATAGCGATCTGCACATTTTTCCATGGTAGGGCCCTTTCTGCCAGTATTGCCGCAGGTAGTAATTCGGATGACTGATAACAATATAAGATATAATTTAATAATATTTCTAATTAGTTTTTCAGTATAGATGTAAAGAAATAAAATATTTTATTTATTTCTTTTTATGTATTATTTCTCTAATGAGATTTCTCACCTTAAATATCTTTTGCATACATAATTATTATAAAATCTTATTTTCTTTTTACTTTTAACTTTTAACTTTTAGTCTAGTATNGAATTTTTAACAATAAAACAAATGATTTGATGAATATAAATAGTAAATAAATAATAAATAAGTTTTGTATAATATATATTTTTCTGATAAGAAAATCAAAATTCATAAAGACATTTTTTGAAGAAGATTTTATGTCTTTAATAAAATTAACATGTTACACATATATTATAATAACNTAAATAACATAAATATAATAATAATAACATAATACGATATGTATATGTATATGTAATACAAATACATAAAACATACATAAAATAAATAAAACAGTACAGTCTTTTAAAAAATATTAAAAAATAAACTTTGAAAGCATCACAACCTGTCTTGTTTGTAAAATCCTGATGTGCTATTGGCAATGTGGCGGGAGGATTGTAATAATCAAAATCTCCCACAACTTCCGGCGGAACTCCTGAAAAAAGAAACATTCATGATGAAAGAATGGCAAATAATTAAAGCTAATCAACTGTGTAATAAAAAAAAACGTTTAACATTATATTAAAATTACCAATTCCGAAACATTCTGGACTCAGAGAAATATCGTCAACCGCTATATCACCTTTCGGGGAATATCCTCTGGACGCTTCGAATTGCAAGTGATACCTATGTGTCGTATCGATGATATTTCATTTATTATTTCATTGCTCGAAATAAGAGTTACCTAATCAAATTTTGTGTGCGTCTATTGGAACGAAGTAGTTGCTTTAGTTGACATAACAAACAATTTTCTATACTTACTTGTTTCTTATGTCACCCAAAGCAACCGCTTCGTTATACCAAGCATCGTTATTGGCTCCATAGGACCACCACAAGTTGTCAGATTCATTTCCATATGGTTTCACTTGTACCAAAAAGAGCCCAAGAGATCCACTATGCACACCGTGTTTGTGGTAGAAAAAGCGTACCTGAATAAACACATTTTCCGCAAATAAGATGTTTGTCAAAATAATTTATAAAACTTTCTTACTGAAAACAATAGAATAGACTTCTATATTCCTAGAGGAAATGTGTTCAAGGGTATAAAAAAAGGGAAGATACCCATGATCACAAATGGGAATTCTACCTATATATCCATAAGGATTGGGTATTTTAACTTACAATTAGTACCCATGGGCACATTTCCACTAGAGTATATACTTATATATAATATGTATAGATTTCTATATACTATGTATAGATTATTTAAGATTCAAAACGTTGAATGACAAGCGGGTAAAAAGACAAACGTACTTGACACGATCGATAATAAGGGCTTTTAGGATCGCTGTTGTACGGTGGTGTTGGATTAAACAGTGGACTTGTTATGGTTGCTCGACTGCCGTATGCGACAGCCGGATGTTTAGAACCCATATTGACAAATGCGTACTTTCCTGCCAAATAAATGACGATTTATTATTCTGCGAATGTATTGCGCTTCTCGCCGTTTTAGTTAATCTCAAGTATACATACCAGTTTCATTACGATAAGTGTGATCATAATTGGGGCCGGTCCTTTCGGTTGGCGTAGGACCGCTGTGAAGGGTCCAATTCAAGGGTCTCCCAGAAACGTTTGACCACCCGCACCAACCGTTCTCGAAGTTACATCTCGCATTTTCCGGTATCTTGTCTGCGAAATATTTTTTTTCAAATGCATGAAAGCACGTCTCAAAGACGGGACATAAAGGATTCCTATGTCACAAGATACAATACTCGAGGAAATGTAAGATGACAAATGTAGAAGGTACGCACCACACTCGGATGCCTCGTCCTCGCCGTCAGCGCAATCCTTCGTAAAATCGCAGACGCGAGTTTTATTCAAGCAGGAACCGTTGTTACACCGAAACATATCTTTAGTACAATCCGCGATTTGATCTAAAATAGAAATTCGAGAACGCGAAAGAGTTATCATTTCAATTATAAAATTTAATTTTTTATATACATTGATTTCTTCTAATATTTTTTCTAATTATGACTAGTCTAGCAGTCGCATACAAATCACATCTGTTTCCAAACTATGGCTATCGATTATTATTATTATTATTGAGAAGCTCCGACGCGATGATTACGTGATATTACATTTCATTCAATTAACGTAATTAATTTAATTAACTTAATACTTTCGTTTATGATATATATATAAAGCAGAGAGATAAAGTCATTGTATACAAGTGCCGCAATTGTTACAAAGGTATATCATTGATATTAGGTCACAACACAATCAAAATATTCCATTAACTTAATTATTTGAAAATATTTTTATTAATTACCTGGAAAGCAATTAATTAGCCGAAGGTTGTCAACGCCGATGCTGGAATTAGGATTTGGCAAATAGACTTCTAAAACCAATTTATAAGACTGATCGATCGCGCGTAATGAAAAGCTCAGTTTACTCCACCTAAAACAACGTTCAAGCATATTTTTTAGAAAATCTATGTTACTTTCTGAAAATTTGTATTTTCAAAGCGCCATAGAAAAGATACGTACGTGGCGGTGTTGTTTCCGCTTTTCGTTACGGCGAGGGAACTCACGTTGTTATTGTTATTATTAGTTTGTATGACAAGATTTAGAAATCCATTTTCCATTTCTACCATATATAACCAGAATTCCAGTTTACAATGTGGACCCGTGCGTGCAATCGACTTAGACCATATCTGGCCGCCCCCTTTGCCATTGAACCACAGGAAATGGCCTTAAGAGAGAGAACGAAATACTAATTAATTTTTTTTAATCTACGATATACATTACGTAATTAAAAGTCGTAATTAAATTAAATTAAATTTTAAAACGATCACAAATTGGATCTGTAAAATTTTACTTTGTTTCTATCCAAAGGACAAATTCTACAATATTATGATTTTGTTACAACACATTCATTTACTTTCACTTAATGTCAATTTCTCTTAAAAAAAAAAAAAACAAATTTGAACAGCTGAAAATTTTCGTACCAGATGAGGAATTACTAGCATCCGTACTCGGGAAGGCTCTCGACGCACTAGTGCGCGACGCCTTGACTTTCTTGAAAGCTTCAGTCCATTCCCAATCGCAATCTACGTCCAAATCGCAATAACCCATTTGTGGAGCTGAATTCCGCGGTCGGATTGCCTGCAGCTCCTTAAAATTTTTCCCGTACCACATGCTGAATTTTTCCAGTTGCCTGCTAGTGCCGCAGGCAACTGTGATGCAAGAACAGACTAGGATAATCCAAAGCAACAAATTGCCGCCATCGTGCCTGGATACATGCCGGCGATCGCACATGCGACTCGCCAAACTGTAGCCCGCGACGGTGGTCGCCAGCCTCTGCCGCATGTCGTTCATCATTACTCCTTGATTTTGTCCAGTGGTCCGATAGATAAGGTCACGCATAGCGTCGCGCGGGGTGCTTTTCCCTGACGGCAGACATGCTTCTGCACAAATGTAGCTTTTCAAAAATTTAGAGAGAATGCCGAGAAAATGTCGAGCACGCACGTGCTTCAAAAGTGCTAACGACGGCGAGAAATTTACGGCGATGAATGCAGCGATGAGCTTCGATATCACGAACCTCCTTGACTATGATAACCTTCCATTATTTTCAAGACTGAAATCATGCAAATATAATAATATATATAATAATGTATGTGAGAGAAATATACATATATTAAGAGCACTGTGTATGTATTTATATATTTTAATCTCATTTTATTTAAATTGAAATAAAATAAACGAATGACTCTTTTCAGAAAAATCTAAGTAGAAATATAGAGATACATCAATATGTATCGGCAAGAGTAAATATGTACTTGCGCAATACGGTATTTCAAGTATAATATATTCATTATATTTATTACAGCACATTTGTGAATATAGTTTATTTCATTTATTTTTCAAAGGACTCAAACAAACGATTTGTAATTTGTATTGCATTATTAATTAAACACATAACGTTAATTCGCATAACTAACCGTGTTTGACTTTCAAAGCCCACTCTTTTCTTTTGTTATTCATTCATTTTAATATCGAGAATCTTTAGTTAATTAATCAATTACAGCAATGTCAATTTTTTAATTTAATAACATATTCGATTAAATTTATTTCTTTAGTTTAAAAGCAAATGTTTCGTTTATTATTATTTTAAATTTAATTTTAATATACACTACTCCTAATATACATCTTATTTTAATTTCATAACTAATAGTAAATTTATATTAATTTTGATCATCTTTTATATTTAGGGAATGTTAGGGAATACATTTTTACAATAACATTATATTATGCAAGAGCAATACTGTAAATTTGCACGTTAAAATTCAATATTTAAAATATTACGTCCACGCTGTCGTCCGCATGGCAAAATAATGAATGATACAACAGAGATTATAGAATTCCGCGAGAAAACGAATTAATGAAACGAAGCCGTGAACGCCGGAAATGAAATAATTCATTTCCCGATATTCCTTGATTTCCGGTTTGTGCGCGAGAACGATGTTATGCCTGTCCGCTGCCATCATCGGTACGATATTTCAGAGGCGACTGATGCTATAACGTTTATTAAAAACAACCAAAATACATTTCCATTTATTTGCCTCCGTATTGATTACAATATCTTCTCACTTTCTCAGGTGCGGAGAGAGATGAGAAATAAATATTGCTGATAAGGAATATATTTCATCTATCAAAAAATATAAAACAGAGAGAAGAAACAGAAAAGGAATAAGAGAGAGAGAAAGGAGAAAATTGATATCATAGATATGCATTTTTATTATTCAGGAATTATTTTTAGTATCTGATTTGTAAATTTTCTAAGAAAATGTGAGAATTAAAAATGAAAGGGTACACATTTATATTTAGCTTCAGCTTCAACTTCAATTACGGCTTTAATTTCCGCTCTTGTTTGAGCTAATTTTAACTCGCACGTTTTAGTCTCATTGTCAATTCTGCGCTTAATCTCTTTTTATTTTCAGAATTACTTTCTGTATTGTAATAAAAATGAAAATCTGTCAGTGCATGAAAAATTTATCTGATGCGCGAGCTACGTTGCGAAAAATCATAAGAAGTAACAATTGATCCTATTAGGATCAATTTCGCCTACACATATTCCCTCTCTCTCTCACATACACTCTCCCTCTCTCTGTCTTTGTTTCTTTGGCGAGCGATGCTGTTATTGTTCTCAGTTCACAGTATTGCAGCAGAATGTGCGGTGATCTAACGCGCTTTAACTCGCCTCTGTCTTAGAGTCTCTCGGAAGGCCGCAACAGCGAGACGCGCGATTTACTCCAATTTCCGTAGAATTTTTATTCCCTTTTTCGAGCGCGATTATCGGGCCCAACAACGGGCAGCTATTGTCAGCCTGGAATATCGATCGGATCGTATACCGAGTATTCGCGTTTGTCGGCCAATCGTGGACACTCCAGCGGTGATCATTCGAATACTATTAATCCTAAAGAACTCTGAAACACTCGACGTCATGATTCATCAAATCGCTCAAGGAGAAAAAAACCAATTCCGATTTCAACGTGGAAAAGAGAGACAACTTCATTCATGCGGAAACGCATGGCCGCAAAAAAAGATGAAGATTCGTGAAAATGAAGCGAGTAAATGAAGAATGGGAGTACGTCGGGAGAAACTGGAGAACGTTACTCTTGTCTTTTTATTCAACCTAACGATACGCACGATTTGTATATCAAAGAACGAGTGACAGCTTGAGTAAACATTTAATTAGATTAATCACACTATATTGCATTATGTCTCGCTATCAATATTTTTTTTTATTTAGTTTATTTTTATTTAGTTTAAAAGGAATCTTTTACCTGTTGGTGAAAGAAATCGTGCGCGATGATGGATCAATATGTCGACGATTTATTCACAACACCTCACTAATTCAGAACCCTTTCTTTCTATCTCTTGCTCATGATTAATCCAACTTTCAACACGATCTGTCTGCTCGCGAAAGCCACCAAGGCACAGCGCGATCTAAAATGTACTGCGCACAGGATGTAGCTGCGACGAGATCTGTTTGATTTCGTATCTCGTTAACAGCAATCGAGGAAAGCGTTTTGCTCTCCGTCTTTCCTTCAGAGACACACTCTCCCTTTCTCTCTCTCTCCCTCTCTTCCGGAGGATTCGAGTGATTGCCCGGCTTATGATCATTTCCGCGGATTATGTCGCATCCTCGTGTTAATAATAATAATAATATAGCCCGTGCCTTCGAATGTCAACTTGTAAAAGTCGAGAGCCACGGAGACTAACCTTTTGAAAAAAATTGGCAAAAATCGCGTATTTACGTAATCGACGTAACGACGCTAAGTTTCTCTCCATTTACTGTATGCTGGTTGGCATGGAAGTGACGGCCTTTTAAACGGCACTGCGAGTAACAAAGAATTGTCGTAAATTCAAAGCAGACATTGTCGTAACATAATTAAGACAAATCACGTCGATATCGCTATGTATAGTTTTACGTCGTGCTCTCGATTCTGATGATTTCTCGCATGTGCCGCGTTTGTGAACCGTACATGAGAGAGATACGCGTGCTCACCGTTCCCCTTTTATACCAATTCAAGGTAAAAGATAAAACAAAGAACACTATCAACAATTGGATAACTCAATTGTCGAACAATTAAATGATATTGAAATCAATATAAGCGATTACTATAGTAATATCCTTTTTTTGCCATTATATAATATTAAATGTGATAACCACTGTAACGTAAGCAGATACAATACGCACTTTTTCATTTTATATATATTTTAAAAATATTCTTTTAAATTCTTAAAATAAATTTTTAAGATGTATATTTTTTAAAAGTATATATTAAATAAATTAATACATTTATTTATAGTATATAATTATATACAGGATAAGAAGTTAATAAATATTTTCTTTTCCCTTTATTTTATTATGTAGGATAAGGCACATAAAGTACATTTAAATTGCCTTTGTTGCTTATGAAAATATTTATGACATGAGGATATTATTATATAAAAATAAAAGAAAAAAATCGAATTTAATTTTTTTCCTTTCAACATAATAGTCTATTATGATTTTATTTTTAGCAGTGAACATTGTACAAAGCATTTTTAGCTATAAATTAATATTATTTATTCAACAATATGGAATCAAATAACAGCTAAATTCTGCGCATGGATTTCACATTCCTCTATTTGTGTATTTCATATATATATTTTTTATTATTTTTAAATATACTATTATACACTAAAAGCTACATTAATAATAGAAAATGGTCGTTTATATCGCAATAGAGATTTACTGCAAAATTTATTTGTTTTCAATTTTATGAAATTAAATGACTTATTCTACGCGACAATGATGTACGTATAGATACACGGACTTGAAATTTCGACAATTAGTGCGCCATAAAGTGATTAATATATTGCATCAAGTGCCATATTACAGTACGTACTTTCGATGGAACAGCCCTCCGCGCTTCCGCTTTACGTCGTCGTCCGAAATTCCGCGGTATCGGGACAATCTCTTCGCACAAGACGCTTGAGCGGCGACACAATCTCTGTGTGCGTCAAACAATTTGATTAAATATCCGAAACACTAAATGCAAACGAGCAAGGTCTATCCGTGCACTCGCGACGGTATCGAACGACGGATTTATTGCGTTTGAGAATTTCGGGGGCACCGCGCGCCCGTGCGGCAACGTCGATCGGTCCGAGAGCTACCCGAAGAGATCCCGGGTATCTCGGGGAGCACACCTCGCGCACGACCGCACATGGAACTCCGATCCCCGCGACAACGCCGAAGTGACCCGCGTCACTTGCACCCCCGGCGACCGCTCGGGGAAACGTCCGACTTGGATTCGGGGGTGTTTTTGCGGACGAGCACAAGGGCCGCGCCGCGCCGTTCCGCTCCGCCTGTGCGTGGACACGCACGCGTACGCGCGTGCATCGCGTGAAAGCGGATCGTCGGTGTACGCGTACTCTGACGGACCGGCGAGATCACGCACGCAGCATCGCCGCGTTTTCTCTAGAGGACCGCGCTCCGGCCGGAGGACTCGTGCCGCCGCTCTTTCCGCTCCGCTTTTCGGTGCTTATCGATCGGTACCGTCTCTCCTCTCTCGCGGCCCTCCCGCACGCACACCCTCGCGAGCGGGCGAGAGACCTCGTCCCGCTGCAACTACGACGCCGGGATCTCGTCGTCGTGTAGCCGGGCGGCTGTCGCTCAACCTGCTAATCCTGAGCCGACGATTTTAAACGCCTCGCGCGCGAGAGGACACGAGGACTCGAGGAGGCGAGAGAGATCACGACCGCGTCCTCCGCGGGGTGTCGTCTCGTCCGGAATCTGGACCTCGCGGCGGAGCGGAGCGCCGCGCACTCTCTCTTCCTCCTTTCGCTCTCTCTCTCTCTCTCTCTCTCTCTCTCTCTCTCTCTCTCTCTC
>JAJVSH010000003.1:189495-303602 GCA_021460005.1 Tetramorium alpestre | reverse complement strand
CTCTCTCTCTCTCTCTCTCTCTCTCTCTCTCTCTCTCTCTCTCTCTCTTTCTCTCTTGCGCGCGCGAGTTCCGCGCGCGCGTGGACCACACGGGGCGATTACGACCCGCATTCTCTCATCCTCGATCCGACGGGGTGAGACGGAGAGATCGGAGGCGAGAGGGAAAAGAGGGAGACGGCGAGAGAAAGAGGCAAAGGGATGTAGAGGCGGCCAACGATCGTCTCGCGATCGAAGACGTTAGTGGCATCACGAGGCCTACCTCTTTTCGGTACCTCCCAGCATCCAGGCACCTCGGCATCCTCTCTCTCTCTCTCCCTCTTTCTTTCTTTCTCTCAGCCCCGTGACGTGCCGCACGCGTGGCGGTTATTCGTGAGCTCGTGAGCGCCGGGCGCATCGATCGATCGGACACGTTTTCATCCCTTCTGGAGCACCCCTCGTGCGAGAGCGCTCGCTACGTTACCCCTCGACAGCGAGCCGCGTGCCGTTCGGGATGGTGATAAGACGGGGGTATTTTGTCCTCGACAAAGCAGACATACTGACAAACGGATTTACGTGAGATGTCTAAAGCCAAAAATGTATCCAAGCACGAGGGAGGGTGCGTTTGCATGTAAAGCGCTTACATCGCGCATGCTGATCTCTGGACTCTGCACGTCGCGTGTACTGTTTCAGATGGATTTCAATGCGCACTTCAACGTGATGAATAAATAAAGTCGCCATATAAACGTATATATCGATTACGATCAAAATTATAAGACGCTATGATTTTTCCCGTTAAAAATTATAACGCGATAATGGAGGAAAATAATCGTGCATCTATATCAGACTTTTTAACGTACACGTGTACGAGCAAACAATTCCTTTTTATCGGAACTAAGTGCCGTAAGGCTTCCCATGGGATGTACGATCCTTGCCTCTTTTTATTATATTGAATTTTTTAATAGCGGCAGAGGGGAAGGGGGAGAGAAGAGGCGGGAATTGCTTGGGAGACCGAGGGTTGAGCAAGAAGAGAGCTATAAGGAGAAAGAGGGAAGGGAAAGATTCTAGGCCGGTAATTGCGAGGAAGGGCAGGAGCGTGAAAGAAAAGAGGGGGAGTAGAAAGAAAAGGCGAAGTTATACGAGAGAGAATGTGCCTCTCTATTAACGGTCGGCATTAATTCCGCCTGTGGCGAAAGGTACCCCGACTCACGAACTTGTCAAACACGCACTCCACTTACGATCCCGCGAGTGACAGATGTTACTCTTAATAAACGACAACCAATCAAAGTCCGAAAGTTTCGAGGGTGATCGTAATTTGACGTAAAAACCTGGATTAAGGCAAATTAAACGGTAATGAACTGTAAATTAAATGTAATCTTAATAGTCGAATCTTAATATTCTAATATTTTGACAATTAAGCGCGATTAAAATTCAATATACGAAAAGAGTAAATTCACTTGAGTTTAAATGAAACTAAGAGAATATAATTAAAAGCTTTGCAAACATCAGGTGAACTTTAACGTTTCACGCATACACATACACAGTGCTTCTACGTATAACAAAACGTTTGCAATATGCAAATACGACACGTTATAAGATGCACTGTTTGTATTATTTCTTGCTGCAGTATAATTTTCATATTATAAATATTTAAATTTACATAAGAACCACATCTACATACGATATATTGCAACATAAAGAATATTTTATTAAAAAGATTAACTATTATGGAAAAGAAAAAAAATTTATGTATATATACATATATATTGTATACATATACATGTATACAATATATAAAAAATGTATCATATACTATAAAAAAATTGTACAATTTGTTAACATCTCCATTATAAGTGTGACTTTTATACTTGCTGTTCATTCATAGAATTTTACACTTTTTTTTATAGTGTGTGCTGAGATAAAGCGCTGTAAAAAAAAAGTAAAATTACATAAACAACAAGAATAAAATCATACGGAATTTATATACTTCCGTTATGAATCGTATGATTTGCATAATTGTTGTCCATATAATTTTACTATTTTTACAGTACACGATGAAACAAAATGCCTTGAAGTTTAGAAGTAATCTGGGTTATTTCTTCTTTTTTTTTTTGCAAAACGCAGGCTTTCAGTTCTGATAAAGACCTTGTGCGGTCGTTAAATCCGCATTGCTCTTTTGCACCGTCGAAGCAGCGTACGTCCGCGACTCCGTGCACGTTTATCGTCCGCGGCTCGTAATCGCGCCGTATGTAATAATTCCGTGTTGATATCCTGAGAAATTCCACTGAGGTATAAATAGTGGGCCGCAAAGCAGGCTCACGGTGAAAGGAGTAAGGGCATATCACGCTCTGGCGAGCTTATTCTTTTTCGCGATCACCGATCGTTACACGTCGGCCAGTTATATAGGGTGTTATAAAACCGCTGGGCATTTCACCTAAAAAAAGATATGTAAAATTACGCGGAAAAATAAAATTCATACGATTTATAACGCAAGTATACACATACATTTCCGTTACATATTGTGTGATTTTTACACCTTTTTTTTACGATACGTATTCCTTGTCTGACACGAAGTCGATATTTCTTTCGGGAAAACACGCAAGCGAGCAAGTGACGTAGCAATAATATTCGAAATTGATTTTTCGTATCTCAGGTAGATCTCTCGCGTTTCAATAGCGTCTCACAATCAGTTTAAGACTCACAGGTGCGAAAACACGTGGCGTTGGAAACTGAAAAGTTGACGTAAACAATGACCTCCCTCTTTTTTCTCACCTTTTCTCAGAATTTTTCTTTGAATTATTACGCCAGTCCTGAACGCGATTTGATAAGCGCACGAGAAAATAAAATTTATATGACAAGAAAAATATATATAGTTAATATACGCACCATGTAAAAAATGAATAAAACAAAAGATATTTTGAAATTAATTGGCATTCTTGATATTTTGTCGAAGAGAAAAAAAGAGAGATGAGATAAAAGGATATATTGGATATACTACTACATCTGTACATTACCATTAAGCAATTGTATATAATTATGCAATTATCCAGTTAGATGCAGCATTGGATACCGCACCTTTATCATGTTACCGGTTAATGATCGTTTGACCAACTTGGCACTAAATTTATCTTTGCAAAAGTGAGATTATCGCAATTTATTTTTAACATTATATATCCACGTAACATAATGAGCCTTATATTCAAATCCTGTGAAAAGCTTAATTAAAATTAATTAAAGAATATAATCTTGTTATTTACTTACAAACTTAGTATATAAAGAGGTTCTTATTTTGAACTATTAGTGAACTATTTAACGCTTGAACACCCCGTATTGTGTAAGGTGTTTCTAGTTTCCCATACTTCCTTTCACGTATCGATTATCGTAGTTAATTTGATGTAACTTTCCCCAACTACATAAATATGAAATTCGAGGAAAATCGTTGGCATTACGTGGAAATTTCTCGTTGTATAAACGTACGTCATTTTGCAATGTAAAAAGTAAACTTGCATCTTTATCACATAATTATATTCTAGTGTCTGGTATTTTCCTTTAAAGAAGATATATTGAAAAATAAGATTTTACGAGAGTTAAGTATATAAAATTGACCGACTGGATCTGAATAAACTTACTCCACGCACACAAATTATAATTTAAATATTGAAAATATTTATAAAAATCTGAGTGTAGGTTTTGGTAAATTTTACAACTAAATTGCAATAATTATTGATAGAATTTATTAGTTATTTAAATTGCAAAATCTAGATCCGCAGTTCCTCGAAGAAATTTGATCCTTTCCAACAAAATCGAGCTTCGACCTCAGCTTCTTCGAGAAGGTTTCTTCCATTATAATTCGTCTAATAACCGGAAATATTCCCTCGCGAAAAAGTTTACATTTTGGAACAACATGTTTTCGCCAGACGATTCGCACGAAATGAAAGGCGATATCACGCTGGCCTTTTTTTTCATTGCGTCATGCTCGTCTTGCCACTATCTCTTTTCTTGCAGGCGTATGTTTTTCTTATCTGGTTTTCCACGCCCTATCTCATCTCTGGGAACGTTACGCCGCAACACTCGCACGCTCAATGTGCGCAAAATGAGAACGGAGTAAAAGCACATGTGGCTTCCACAATGTTCGTCACTCGTAAACTCGATCATGTATATTTTATTATACATTATAATCTGATTATATTCTACTGTGTGGGTACATACATCATATTCCTATTATATTTTTCTTATTTATATTATAATCCGATTATAGCATCATATCCTTAATCTGATTGTATTTTATTTATAATGTTCGATTATACATATATCTTATTATATAGATCAATTATACAATTTATTAGAGATATTTTTAGGCATCACGCATATTTTCGCAAAAAATAAAAAGGTTTTTCTTTAAGATAAATTATTTAAATCTTTAATCAAATTAGTATATATCTCCGATAATTAATAAATTCGAGAAAGCTTTCCGTTCTGTAAACGTTGGGAATTTTCCGAAATGCTAGGTAACGGGACATCTTACAACCGTTTTCTCGGAAAGTACCCGAAGGAACTCTCAGCGTCAAATAAATTATTGCAGCTTGCCAAGCCAAGCAAGTTTATCGACTGCAATATCACGGCTTCGTCCTGCGCCGTATTTGCCGCATCGGATATCTCATTGCAGCCTCGATGAGACTGTAGATATCTCTCTCTTTCTCTGTGTCGAGTACAAATCCTTATTCACAGTACCCGGTAGGTGGTTTTCTCGTTATCGATCCTCTCCTTTCACCTTTTCCCCGTTGTTTTCTTTTCTCCTTTTGCACCTTCGTGCGACGATAATGGATTTTTCCTCTCTTGGCGCGAGGAACGACAATTAGAGTTGCGAGTTTCTCAGCCGCGTATTAGTTTTGAGCGGAAATATGTGTGTCAAGTACATGTAACAACGGCACGATGCGATCAATACCCTCTCTGGACAGGGTAAATTCCTGTATTTAAAATCGCGTCAGCGAGCAGTTCCGGCGATCCCCGACCCGGCGGCAATTGATTATTTTCGCGATACGAGAATGAGAAAGGAGCACCACGCGCATCAACGCTTCGAGATAATTCTGACGTCATTTTACCAGGAAATTATGCATCGTACATTCGATACATGAATTTTTATCGCCGTTTTTAAATAGAGAATACAAAAAAAAAACGTATATTCGCCTTCAGATATTTTTCGATTAACTCGTAATCTCATGGACGCTACAAGAGAAATAGTTTTCAATTCATATGCAGTCATTTTCAAGTATCTTCTTTCAATACTGTTTTCAAATAATTTAATTAACACTTTCAAATAAATACGTTTGCAGAGGCAGATCTTTCTCGAAATTCCCTTCGCGATAAAGAACATTGAAATGAACGAATATCTGCTAAGACAATCACACTCATGTATTGCCGGTAGGAATATCAGGAAGAGAATTAGGATTCATGAAATAGTAACGCACTGTTGTCTTTGGATTTTCAATGTTGTATCTTAACGTAACCTAAGGCGAATTAAAAAAGATTATATTGCACATGAATATAACGTAATATATAATTTTTCTTTGACTTTTTTATAATAAATGTGACAAATTACTTCTTAAAAATACTTAATATAATAATGTGATAATTCAAAATATTGTCATAATATTTGCTACAAAAAATATTGTAAATTAATTAAATCTGTGGTTTATATAATTCGAGCGCTAAAAAAAAGGTGAAAAACATTGTGCAATTGATTTTTTTTTGTAATTTGAATCGTCTTAGGCGAACGCACGAAAAAGGAACTATTCTATACTTAGGCATTCTATTTGACGAATAAGCAGTTTAAGAAGTTTAAAGAGAGGCATCGATAGTTATGATTACAACATCCATGGCATCGATAGTTATTATTACAACGTGTAAATAATCAATATTTTGAGGGAAACAGAGAAATTAAGTGTAGATCAATGTGATTTGTAGTTCGATGACACGTTAAATACTCCCTTCCCCCCACCTCCCAAAAAAAGACTATCTTGAGCGCGATCAAAAATAATGAAAATTATCTAACTACAAAAAAAAATAACACTATTATATGCAGATATACAATGCAAATTCAAACGATACTGCGAAAATAAGAGTAAATTATACGTAAGAAAAGAGCGTAATAGATCTAATAGAAAAAAAAATCTTTTGATAACATCGTAACTATTTGTATCATTATCCACGTGTTGCTCAGATCTTGCCAAAAAAAATATCGGTAACAATATCGGCGATTAGAGATTATACAAGGAAGAGAGTTAACAGCTCGCGCGTATCGTGTAATTATACCAATTGTTACATTTTTAATTAACGGTCCAGCTTTAACTCTGTACAGTGCGTCATGGATGTATCGTTATCATATTGTAGGATACGTTTGTTTAAAATTCAAATTTTAGAGATTTATTTCGCTTCAGCATCGCAGTATATCCACACTAAAATACCCGCGTCGAGATATCTAATGTTTCTCAAGTCCAATACTTTCTCTTCTCTCTTCCGTCTCGTAGAAAAGTCTCAGATCTTATGTAACTTTACTACGGTATGTATATACCATATCATAGATTAAAGATACAGCTTGTCGACAGTTGCACAGAGTTTGAGCGAAAGCTAATAAGAAGTAGGATAATGCGCGTTTAAAGAAACTACGATCTCCCTCTTGTTCTCTCTCGCGGAATGTACGTTTGATTGGTTATTAGCTCTTGTTAATGCGCCCACCTTTCTCCCCCACTCTTCCCCACCCATTCTATCTCGTCTATCGCTTTGCCTTCCTACTTGTAACACGCAATTCGTCACAATCTCTCATCTACTAGTAAAACGCGCATATAAATACAACATTATCGTTTCCAATACATACAAATACTTGACCCCTTCCCCCCTTAACCTATTAGATATCAGATAGATGTATCGAGAAAAACGGAACTCGTGGTTGCACATCACATTACTAAGAGCACTTAAACCACGCAACACTTAACTGCGTTATAAAAATACGCAATATTATTACAATAAAATAATTATTCATAATTTTTAGTTCGATTAACTGCGTTTACTTTGACGAAAGTTTGTTATAGCCTTGCATGTTATCACAGTGTACGATAATTTCCTTCCTTGCACTGCCTGTAGAATTTCCACGAGAACGCAGCGATCGCCATCAGGCATGTAGTAAGGATAATACCACCTGCAACAAAAGGATATGCATATTTAGAAATTTAAGAATACACATTTGCTACATGAATGAATCAAATACAGCAGAGCATTATAATGAAAGAAAATTATTAAAAAAGTTTTCTTTTATAATACTTGTACGTTATTTTAATCATTTTAATAAAATTTCTCTACGTTTTACTTTTTTATCGCCTTATTGAAGATATCACAAATCAGAGAGATATCAATAGACATCAATGATCTAGATATCAATAATTTAGTGATATGTCTAGCAGAATAAGATCTTTTACATACCAAAGAAGCTTAGACCATCAAATTGGCGATCCTTAGAAGGTGCAGATGTTGGTACAGCTGTTGTCTTTGATGCAGCTGTGCTAGTGGGTGTAGCTGTAGACGTCGAAGGAGTTGTTTTCGGAGGAGTCGGTTCGGGCGTAGTTGTTCGTTGAGTAGTTGTTGTTGTAGTACTTGTAGTTGATGTAGTTGTTGAGTTAGTAGTAGTTGGTATAGGCGTAGTATTAGTTGTAGATACTATAGTAGTTGTAGGTACAGTAGAAGGTGGTGCAGTAGTAGAGTTCGTTTCATTCATAATTTTACTTATAGTGATTGGCTCAGCAGTCGTTGTTTGTGCTTCAGATGCCTGTAGCATACCTGAATGCATGAAGAACCCATACATTATTTCTTTTAACATATGAAGATTGTATATATTTCAATCATAATTGAAATTGAAATTATTTTCCACGAATCAATAAAAAAAAATATAGTCAAAGTTTTAAAATATTTATCTCTATATTTCTTTGTACGACGTGCACAAACTCACATGCATCAAGTACAAACACACAAGTAAAATAATTTATTTAAAACTTCTTAAATTAATAAAAATATTCATATTTGCAAGAGCAAAGCAAAAATAAAATTTGCATTAAATTTCATTTTGCAATGATATTAAAACGTCTTCAGATGTTATCTTTTGCTATTTTAAACGTTAAATAATTTCTACTGGATTTTCCTACGCCTTCGTATCAAATTTCGACACAATCTTATCTTTCAGTCACTGGCAATCGCGCGTTAAAATATAAGCACATATTAGAACATAATATGAGCGTAAAATATATATCTTCTCGTGGTGGCTTCCAACCGCGATAGCATCGCGGTTTAGCATACATCGTCTATCGGTGACCGCGAATATGTACTGCTGGCGACGAAGCATTAACCGTTTGACTGCGGACGAGCACAATCACACTTCTTGCTTGTTCCACTAAAATTGCGACGGATGCAATCGCGCTCTCTACTTTAAAAATACGAGGATACGCATTGTCGCTGCGTGACAACCCGAGTTGCACGAAGTCAAGAAAATCAATTTGCGTGTATATGATATAGTGTTTTTTATTTTATTATATTTTACTTCATTTGTAAAAAATGCAAAAGAAATTTGTATGTGAACACAAGTGCAATGCGTAAACGAATAACGTAATTTTTATTATTATTGCATGTAATGTTAATTAAAATTATTAAAGATAACGTGTCCATCGATTAAAAAAAATTTCTTTTATTTTTCATGATCAAAGTTGGAATTTAATAATTCTTGAATAATAAGAATTTTACTTTTTACTCGTCGTGTTGTATATTTGCACAGTCGATCAATTTTTGTTATTTTTTTAAAAAAATCGTCCGATTCTTGGTACAAGATTCTTATCTTAACAAAACAAAATGAAAATACATGCTCATTACATTTCCAGAAATTCCAGAGATCGCGTTCTATTCTGCCGCAAATTCAGCACCGCCGCAATAAAGTGGCGTCCACAGTCGGTTAAGCCGTCGCGCGTCCGATCGTTATCGTTCATCATAGTAAAGATTCGGCCGGTGGTGGTCGGCGAAAGATCAATAGCAATCTACTCGAGACCGCCATCGTCTAAAGGTCGAACGCGCGCAAGAGACATAAGTAACGTCTATTTGTTTTTTTAATAGCTGAACCAATATCGAACCGTACACTCCGCATTAGACTGAAATAGAGGTACATACAAAATTCGACAAAAACGAGAAGGAAAATTCCCGTACAGACCAGTACAATAAAAAAAAAACTTGTTACTGGACTATCGTAACGGTTTGACCTTTTTTCCCAGTCTACACGGACTTCCCGCCCGAAACAAAAATAGAAAATATCTTCAACGTCGCATACGTGCGCGAGAGCGGAATGCGGGCGAAATTTCGTGATCGCCGCTATCACGGTAATTCGACGCGGGTAGGCGTCACAGACGGGACGCGGAAGCTCCGCGGCGGCAGTGGCACCCAGCTACATCGCGCGCTTCAACGAACGGCGACATGTCGAAGTCGCTGCACGCCGGAATATCGAGTCTGAATTTTCCAACTTACCGGGCTTGGCAAGTACCAGCGTGCCGATCGTAACGCCCAGCAGCGCAAAGATCACGTATGGAGACTTCATTTTGGTGTTCGAAATCCTCGGAGGGATATTATCGGGCCTCGTGCTTCTCGAAGCGCTGCACACTGAATGTCGGAGAACAACGGCACACGACACGACGCGCACCACCACTGAACTAAGCGAGTGCGAATGGCGTGATCGCGCAGCGACCTGCAACGATCGCCGTGCGCGGTGCCAAGATGGCGGCGTGAACGGCGCAGTTATCGCGGCTCGGTAATCCCTAGGCAGGAGAGTGCGGGTACACACGACTCCATCGGTGTCTGGCCGTACTAACTGCACTAGTTCAGAGTGTGTTCTTTTTCTTTCCATTATGAAAGTATGTGGAAAGAGAAAGATACACTCTGAACAAGTGAGAGCGGGAACAAGGTGCAGCGAATAGTTTTGTTTGCGTTCCTTAGGGACTAAAAATTTAAGTGAGATAAGAGGAAGAAAATCGAACGTACTTATCGCGTAAGTGGAATATATCGCGGTATCCTGGACAAATTAAGGGATGAAAGGGAGATCGAAAAGCACGCCATATTTACGCGAGATGTGAAATTTGATATAATTTCTTCCACTTTAGCTTTTTTACGTTAAAAGCTGCTCGAAAATATTTTATAGGAAACATTTATTTCTATATTCCGCTTGTATGTTATTAATAATCTTGCTGATGTGTTATCTCTCTATTACTCATACTTATTTAACCTATTATTTACCAATTCTGTACGTAACTCAATAAAATTATTATTATTACATTACTTACATGTTTTTAACTTTATGTACATACGTCAAAGAGCCTCATTGGACAGAATAATCATAATATAGCGATATTATAGCTAATTAAATTTATTACTTTAGCTTTTCAAGGAAACCTTATCCATAATGATATATATTGTTAATTAAATCGATTAGAACAGAAAAGACAAATAACAATTATATCTTATATTTGAGAGAAACAAGAAGACTATTTTATAAGCAATATCTATGAATTTTTCAGTAAATTTTATATTATTTTATTCTGAAAGAAGAGAAGGAGTTCCTCAAATAAGTTTTTATTTTTAAAAAAAATTGAGAGAAAGATGCATTTCCTTATATAAATCCATTATTAATTCAATTTCAGCAAAAATATATGTTTCTATTTTAACTGTTTTAATTATTTTCTTGCCTCTGATTGATTTATTTGATTGATTATATTTTCGGAATATCAAAACTCAAATATAACACGACAGACAAAAGTGATTTTTTTCTAGTGATTTGCAAAAACGAAAATACAAATTTCATAATCAAATTTTCTTTCTCATAGTATCTAAAATATATTTGACCGAAATTACAGCGACATTAATCACCCTTCTACGAAGGTAAGATATTTTTCAAATTTTATAAAAGCTATTCCAATCTATCTGAAAGGTATTTTTCAAGTTTAAAAAAAAATGGGACAAGCGATGCTTTTTATGCATAAAATCTAAAATAATGAATCTAAAGTCACGATCTCTCTTATTCCGAATAATCGCTCCAGAACGAGTTTCCCGCAACGAGTTACCCTATCGAGTGTAGTATCACCAATCTGCTCGACTATCCCCGCTCCACTCGGCAATCACCAGAGAGTGGTGCCCCCTATAGCGCTCGGGGGCGGGGGAAACCGGGGACGGCAACGGTCGGGAATGCCGATGATGCGCGCTCAGGCGCTCACGGGTTCAGTGCTGGTGCTCGATGCGAGGCGAGTGCGCGCGACGGTGCAGCACGAGTGGTGCTCGCGCTCGTACGGGCCTGTTTTCGTTTGATCATCGAGGAGCGTTCTGGCCACCGTCGTGCACAGTCGTGATACGATCCGGGGGTTGATTTTGCGGCGCGGTGAAAGAGAACGATAACGCGAACGTGCGCGCGCGCGCGCTCCAATATATCCCGCAGGATCGGACAGTAGTTTACAAGGATCTCGAAAGAGGAGCATCTTTATTTGTGAGAAGAGAAGAGAAGAGGGTACATATTCTTGATTGGCGCGAGGTCACGGGGCGCCAATCTACCACGGGGGAGGCGACGAGGGCTCGCGGAAGCGCGGGTGAACGGTGCGGCGTTCCGGGGTGGCAGCAGCGGGGTGGCTCGCGGTGGTGGCCAGCCCGCGGATAAAGGGCGAGGGAAATGGGCCGCTCCGCGTTTGATACGTGATACGAGGTGCGTGAGCGTGCGCGCGCGCGCGCTCTCTTTCCCCCTACTGTACGGAGCAGCCCCGCGCGTGTGTATGTGGCGTGCGTGCGTGTGTCGTCGTCGTCCTCCCCGTTGTCGTCGCCGTCGCCGTCGTGCCGTGCCGCGCCGCGGAGTCTGTGTGCCGCCCGATTACGCGTGTGCGTTGCGTGAATGAAAAACGAAGAAGGGGGAGGGCCGCTCGTTACCCCAAGATTGCCGACGCGAGCGTCGTCGTGGAGATCGTCGCCGCCGTTGCCGCCGCCGTTGCCCCGACGCGCGACTCGACATCAACGTCGAGAGCAAGAGGGGTAGTGGGCTACTCTTCGTGAAGATGCGGCGCGATCGGACGACGGGGAGGGGTGGTGTCGTCGCGACAACGACGACAACGGCGGCGACGACGATATCGTTGATGACGTCGTTGTGGACAGCGTCGTCGATGTCGATCTTATCTCCGAGCGCCGTGTCGACGTCAACGGTAACAACGGTGAACGCGACCAACCCGTTCCGTCGCCTGTCCGCGGCGACGATATTCCTGTTGCTGCTGATGTCGATGCACCCTGGCCCGGCCGCGGCCGCCTGCCGGTGGACCAGCGAGGCTGGCAACGACACCCGCTCGGCGGACTGCGCCCTACGCGTGCTGGACCCTACGGCGATCGTCACCCTCGCGCCGTCCCTCGACGGCGCGCTCAAGTTGCGGATCCGCTGCAGCGACGTCCATCACTTCGAGAGCAGCTTCAACGCGCAAAGCTGGCAGCGGCTGGCTGGCCTGCACGAGCTGCACGTGCACGGCTGCAAGGTGCTGCGCGTCCCGGAGGACGCGTTCCAGCCGTTGCCGGAACTCAAGCGGCTCGTCGTGCAGACATTCAATGCCGTCTGGGGTGCCGCTAGATACCTGGAATTCGCGCCGAGCTCGCTCCGCGGTCTTCGCGAGCTTCACACCCTGGAGATCATCGAGAGCAACGTGCTGGCGTTGCCGCCCAAGTTGCTCTGTGAGCTGGACAATCTGCAGACTCTCAATCTCACCGGCAACCGTATTCGCGACATCGAGGACATCGGGCTGACGATGCGCGCCGACGTCAACGATGCTGCCTGTCGCGCGGATATCCGCGTCCTGGACCTGTCGCGCAACGAATTACGGCGGTTACTCGACGACGGGCCGCTGGTGGGCTTGCGGCAGCTGCAAGAGTTACACCTGCAGCGCAACGCGATCGCCGAGATCGGCAAGAACGCTCTGCACGGGCTCACCGTTCTGCGTACATTTAACGCCAGCTACAACGCCCTGGACTCGTTGCCCGAGGACCTGTTCAAAACCACGCGCGATTTGCGGGAGATACACCTGGCGCACAATGGCCTGCGCGATCTGCCGCGGGGCATATTCACCAAGCTGGAGCAGCTGCTGGTGCTAAATCTCGCCAACAACCGCCTCGGCAGCGATCACGTTGACGAGACCACTTTTCTCGGTCTGATCCGCCTGATCGTGCTCGACCTCTCGTACAACCAGCTGACGCATATCGACGCGCGTATGTTCAAGGATCTGTTCTTCCTGCAGATCCTCGACCTACGCAACAACTCGATTGATCGTATCGAGAGCAACGCCTTCCTGCCGCTCTACAATCTGCATACGCTCGAACTTTCCGACAACAAACTCCACACTATCGGAGCACAGCTCTTTAACGGTCTGTTTGTGCTGAATCGCCTCACCATGTCCGGCAACTCCATTTCGAGCATCGACACGATGGCGTTTCGCAACTGTTCCGATCTCAAGGAACTGGATCTCAGCGGCAACGAGCTCACCGCCGTACCGGACGCGTTACGCGACCTCGCCTTCCTCAAGACCCTCGACCTGGGCGAGAACCGGATAAGCGAGTTCCACAACGGTTCCTTCCGTAATCTCCATCAACTCACCGGTCTACGTCTAATCGGCAACGACATCGGCAATCTGAGTCACGGTATGCTTTGGGACCTGCCGAATCTGCAGATCCTCAATCTGGCCCGGAATAAAGTGCAACACGTGGAAAGGCACTCGTTCGAGCGTAATATCAAATTGGAGGCCATTCGCCTGGACGGAAACTTTCTGTCGGACATCAACGGTGTATTCGCCAGCATCACCAGTTTGCTGCTGCTGAACTTGTCGGAAAATCACATAGAATGGTTCGATTACGCTTTCATACCTGTTAATCTCAAATGGCTCGACATCCACGGCAACTTTATCGAAAGTCTCGGCAACTACTACAAAATTCGCGAGTCCAAGGTAAAGACTTTGGACGCCAGTCACAATCGCATCACCGAACTTTCGCCGTTGTCTGTGCCGGACAGCGTGGAGCTGTTGTTTATCAACAACAATTATATCAGCACCGTGCGATCGAACACGTTCGCTGACAAAGTGAATCTCACCCGGGTCGACATGTACGCGAACATGATCGAGACGATGGAACTGACGTCGCTGCTGCTGACCAAAGTGCCGGAAAACAAATCGCTGCCGGAATTCTACATCGGCGGCAATCCCTTCAATTGCAACTGCTCGATGGACTGGCTGCCGGCCATCAATAACCAGACCTCAACGAGAGAATATCCGCGCGTCATGGATCTTGACAACGTCATGTGCCGTACCTCCGGCCCGCGGGGAGTCGCCATCGTTCCAGCCTCGACCGCACGCTCGGAGCAATTTCTCTGTCGCTACGAGGCGCATTGTTTTGCTCTCTGCCACTGCTGCGACTTCGACGCCTGTGATTGCGAGATGACCTGCCCGGCCGGCTGCAAGTGCTACAACGATCGTACGTGGAATACGAACGCAGTCGATTGCTCGGGTCTCGGAGTCGAGGAAATCCCGCGTAGGATACCGATGGACGCCACCGAGGTCTACCTAGACGGCAACGTGTTGCGAGAGTTGCAGAATCACGTGTTTATCGGCCGCAAGAACATGCGCGTGCTATACGTGAATGCCAGTGGCATCGAATCCATCCAGAATCGCACCTTCAACGGTCTCAACAACTTGCAGATCCTGCATCTCGAAGATAATCGGATACGCGAGCTGAAGGGCTTCGAGTTCGAGCGCTTGTCGCATCTGCGCGAGCTGTACCTGCACAACAACGTGATCGGCTTCATCGGCAACCTGACGTTCCTTCCATTGCGATCGCTCGAAATTCTCAGATTGCACGGCAATCGGCTAGTAACCTTCCCAGTGTGGCAAGTCACCTTGAACGCCCGCCTCGTTGAGCTATCACTCGGCGGGAATCCGTGGTCGTGCCGCTGCAAATTCTTGCAGGAACTGTCTTCGTGGGTGTCGGACAATGCGCACAAGGTTATTGACGCTGGCGACGTGTGGTGTTACTACGGCGGCGACTCGAGACCTTCTTACCGGCGTCGTCTAAATGTCAACGAGACCGCCTGCTCGGACTACTTCGCTCAAGGCGGTGTCATCGAGAGTATCATGGTGTCGGACTATTTGCCATTAGTAGCTGCCACTCTCTCGGCTATTATCGTTCTCCTAGTGATTATAGTGCTCGCTTTCGTGTTTCGCGAACCGGTCGGCGCCTGGGCCTACTCCAAGTACGGACTACGATTCTTGCGCACGAAATCGGGAAAGGCTGCGACGACGGCGAGTATGGGTCCCGCGGCCGCGATGGCCGCGGGTTGTTGCGACGCCGATCGCGATCGTCTGTACGATTGTTACGTGTGTTACAGTCCAAACGATGAAGACTTTGTCCTGCACTCGTTGGCGGTCGAATTAGAACACGGCGCGGCCGGTTTAAGACTCTGTCTCCATCATCGGGATCTGCCTTGCGTGCTGCGCGCCTCCGCGCCCGCACCGGCCGTCCTCGAGGCGGTGGATGCGTCTCGACGCGTGCTGATTGTGCTTACTCATAATTTCCTTCAGACCGAGTGGTCGCGCTTCGAGTTCCGCGCGGCGCTGCACGAGGCACTGCGCGGCCGTGCCTCCCAGCTGATCGTCATCCAAGCTGGCCACGTTGGCACCGAAGTCGAGCGAGACCCCGAGCTGCGGCCTTATCTGAGAACGGCGGCGCTCATACTCACGTGGGGCGAGAAGAGGTTCTGGGAGCGGTTGAGATACGCCATACCGTCGTCCACGACGACCGCGATCATTGCCACTAGCACCACCACGACCACCACCGCGGTCGGCGACATATCCATCGAGAGCAAATCCTCGCCGTTGGTGTACAAACGCAACATCAACACCTACACGCTGGACGGCGGGGTCGGCGGTGTCGGCAGTCTCGAGAAAACCGGGATGTCGACGCTGCGTGGCGGTCAACGCGCCGCTCTCTTCAAGGACGCCTCGTCGGCGCTGATGCTACAACACGCGCCGCCCGCCTACTCGTGCAGCGGTTGCCCGCTTCCCCCCATGCTGCCGCAACAACAGCAGCAACAGCAGCCGCAGCCGCCGCCGCCGTCGTCGTCGCCGGCGCAGCCCAGGTTAACCGTCAATCACGCGTACCGGGACGCGGTGCCGGCCAATAATCTCGTCACAACCACTGTCGCCACCACCAACACCGCCAACTGCGGCGTTGGCGAGGACCACAGGAGACCGCTGTCCGAGCACATCTACTCGTCCATCGACTCGGACTACTCCACCCTCGAGAGGACTGCCTGGAGGCAGCAGCAACCGCCACCACCTCCGCCCCCGCCCACCTCCGGACAGGCCTACCTGGTTTAGCTCCCTGCAACCGATTCCGGTATCGCCGCGTACTCGTGGAATCGCGGTACCGTCGACCTGACTGCGATAACAACGAGCGGCGGTAGTAGCTCGTTCCCAAAAGGTTGTGCTGGATCTCGTGTTTGTCCACGTGACGCTCGATCGGTGGCTTCAGCAGACTGTAAATTCTCCAAGACATTGCGCGCGTGCCGAGCCACAGACCTCCACGAGATTCATGTACATAGTTTAGAGACGTCGTCGCAAAGGATGAGGAACGGAGTGTTCGCATATCATAATTGTCTTTGGAGACTTTGGGGATGTGTGTTGCGATAATGATTACACCGGTTTCCTTTTTTTTTGCTCAACGAAAATTTAGATTTTTTTCCGATAGCTGAAACATGATCGACATATTTTCTTTTCTTGTTTCCTTTTTTCTTCTTTTGTTATTTTTGTCCGTCTTCCTTCGCTCTATGTGCTTGATGTAATAAGTCTTTCGGCCTACCCTCTTGTCGTCTATCCTTTTATCGGGGTGCGCACCCTCGGTATAATTACGAATTTCTGAATAGTGTCTTACGAAAATACATTTTGTTCGAGTATACAGGGTGTCCGGAATCTCGTTATACAGAACTGATTTGTCTTTAATAGAAATATTAACAAACTGCGATAATTTTTTAATTTACAATTATATTTATAATATACAATTATAAAAATTTCGTAATTACTATTTGTGATTTTTGAACGCGCGAATTAAGCTTTGAGAACGCAAGAAAGAAGTGAGTAATTTAAAAAAAGTATTCAATTAATTTAAATTAATGTTATGTAATATAATTTATATAATTTAAATTAATTTAAAAGCCAATTTAAGCGTAAAAAGCATTTAATTTTCCACTTGATATCGAAAATTGATCTTTTTACTTTATTTAATTTTCGATTCAAAGAGACTTCTTTCGGGCTAACCTTCATTTAGGATCGAATGTCAAAAATATCTTGCAAACTCTCTAATTACTCACGATTCGAAATTCATACGAGAATTAATAATTATTAAAGTCAAAGGTTCCGAGAGTCTCTGTATGCCCGCTGTGAGCCTTGTTTACTTCACATTTGATGACTTTTCAGCGAGCGCATCTAAAGATCTCAAATTCCGCGCGATCGCGCGCGACTCAGGCTGTCCTTTTCGCGACGGCGGCGATTTCACCCTTGTGTAAATACTTCCTACTTACGAGAAATCCGTGTAAATAATGCTCTCTACTACGCAGTATGCGTTCGTGTACGTATGTACATTGTATATATACATATATGTCACTGACACGCGTCGCATTTTGACGTTCTCGCCGCGTAATAGGATCATGATGCTAGCTTCGACTCTGAAATTCTCGACTAGGTAGATGATTTTTTGTAATTTTATATGTCCGCGGGAGAGAAAGAAAATGTGAGTGAGTGAGGGAAAAGAAAAGAGCGAGGGTGAGAAGAAAGAGAAAAGATGATTGTATGATATGTAAATATGTATATTGAGTATATACTCTTTATCGCCGCGCCTCATGTAAGATATAATTCGCCGCGTGAGAGAGAAGGTAAGAATCGAAGAGTGAGAGAAACAAAAGAGCGTGAGGCATGCGCTCGCGCGATCCGCCAAGCCGCGCGAGCGTCTGCGCATGTGACGTGAGACTTGACTGTATACTTTTGATTTATTTAAATCATGTGAATAAATTTATAAAATATGTTATCTACTCATCTTCGCAATATACGCCTTGATATCTTGATTCTGGCAGCGACTATCGTCGAGCCCACCTTCGGGGATGTCTGTAATTCACCGTGGAATTCATTTGGAAGTCAAAATTCTAAAATTTCACACGTCGTAACGTAGAAATTACACGCGACATGAAAGTATTTCGTGAAAAGGGATTCTATTGAACGAGGAATGCGCGCGAGACGTGTGGTAGATTGACCAATTTATAATTCACGATTTTTCGGACGTTAATACTGTCTACCACGGCGCTATATAATCAAGAATTTCTCATTAATGGGGTGGCGACATTAAATTATTATGTACAGAACGGAAAGATGGCATGTTTGAAAACGAGAAAACAACGGTCTAATCGCGCGTACGCCCGATATACATTCGTAACGTGAGATCAGGGCAACGTAACACTTTTTTTTCCACCCCCTTTCCGCGTTCACGATGCATTTACAATTCGACACACGAAATTAGACTCTTCCCCCCTGAATTATAGAATCCCCGAGATGGGTTTCCCTCCGCGGGCTGCACATGCCGAAATTATATAAGTACAGTTCCATAAGCAGCGAGCTTACGCGAGAACACGAGGAGCACGTGTTCTCTCGAATATGGGGAAGGGGAATCTCTTTCTTTCCTTTGGTGGCGCAAGTTGGAGGAGTCGTTTTTTTTTCCCCCCCGCGAGCCGAGTTGCGGCGAAAATTTCGGATCGATCGAGAGAAAGAGAGACAGAGAAAGGGAACTTATTTCCATATGGTAATTTCGCGCTACGATTGGTTAAAATATTCGCGCAAATGCATTATCCGAGCGTGTGGGGCAGCGGGTGGAAGCGCGGGGGGGGGGTGCGAGAGCGCGAGCGAGCGCGGGGTGTGTGCAACCGTGTTGTTTCCCACACAGCCTCGGCTTTCTCTCTCTCTTTCTGCTCTCTGTTGTTACCTATATATCGCGGCGCGCGGCCGTGTGCCGGCTATATAGACCGCGAACGGAACATTGATCCTAGTCAGCGGCGCCGCGCACTCACTGCACACCATCTGCACACTTACATTATTAATGCGCCTACGACCGCCACCGTACCGCGGCCCGCACCCGCGCCGCGGAGACGACGTATGTTCCCTGTTGTTTGCGAAATCTTTCCGCGACCGAGTGTAAACACCCGAGAATACGCGCGCGCGCGCGCTCGCGCTCGCGACGTTTAAACGCCGAGCGGTGATTTCGCAGTCGCGTTCGAATCTCGCTGAATTTTAAAGCGGGCCGTCTTTTTTTATACCCGGAGTTCTCTCCGTGCGAAACGCGCGAAACGGATTTATCGCGGGGTCGACGTTCTCCCGACGAAGCTGACCGCGATAGAGAGAATTGTCTTAACGTCGAGAATTCGAAGACGTGGAATGATTAGGAATGATTAATATCGCGAATTAAGCTTAAATATAGACGAGACATATTCTATTCTTTAACTTAATTTTAAATAGGGTTTAAATTTGCTTTATTTATGTTTTTTGATTTCGCATCTACTCCCAGAAGCTTCTTTGCATATTGACTTCTTCTCGGTAAATTTATCATTAATGCAGGGAATCTCTTAATTCGATAATGTAATTATTAAAAATCTTTTAGCGAAGGAAAAAAATAACCGAGCGAATAGTTCTAGATATAAATAGCAATGGTTGCGACTAATCGATAGGTCGACGATTCGTCCGAAAATATTTGTTTATTTCGCATCGTACGCTCACCTCGTAATTTCTCTTTAACGTTGCATTCACGGGAGAGAGTTTCTTCGCTGAAAGAAAATACACACTGCCGGCAAGGCATACGTGAATAACGTACCTTGTAACGACGCGCATAATTATCATCGAGGCATGGCGCAAATACAAATCGTTTGTCGCAGAGTTGCGCCACGCAGGATGACGCACGGGGCTGAAAAGCGCGCATATGATACTTTGAAGAAATATGATTTCCTCTCTACGCGCGCGAGTCTCTCTCTCTCTCTCTCTCCCCGTATTCTAGCGCAAGTGGCCGCGCTCGGAACCAGTTTGCCCGCCTCGCTATGGAATGTAAGGACGGCTGTAATTATTTGCAGCGCGTAGAGCCGCTGGCCGCCGCGATCGGATCTAGGCGTGTAGGATCTGTTGGCCGCTATGATCCCGCGATCTCCTTGCGGTATATCTCGACGGCCGCGCCGTCCCGATTTCCATCCCGCCGTCATCTCCCGCGATGGGCCCCCATTGTATCCGACAACGCCCGCTCGTCTCTCTCTTTCTCTCCTTCTCCCCGTCCCCCCCGGTTACCCTCTTTTCCGTTATCGGATCCGCGCGGTGGAACAGAAATCCACATAATTCGCGCATAGTTCGCAGGCACCTCGGCGCCAACACTTTGCGACCAAGTTAAAATTATTTCCAGTTCGGAATTTATCTCTCAGGGACGCTTTTCCTGCTGTCTGCTGTCCTTTAATTACTCACACGATGTATTCTGTATGTCAAAGTATGGAAAAGCGCGTGTACGGTATTTGTCGAGTAATGCTTTCTCCATGTGTTCGCGTGATGTATCTAAAAGTTAAAAGCATACAGATATTCATCGAATTGCCACGAGCGAGACCTCTGTTGCATTAGATACCGTTTACAGACGATTGTTGAGAAAGTAGGAATCTAAGAAAATTTCATGGTTGCTTAGTCATTTCCTATCTCGTTAAAATTGTACTCTCACGATCGGCATTCTCCTCGCGCTTCGAAAAAGGTCGATGTTGTAAACAGAAAATTGTTCTCAAGGTTTCAAAAGACTTTCTTAAGTTATTGATTCACGTTCGCGAACGATAACGGCGCGGTGTGGTTTCGACTTAACGCGAAGGGAGAAGGAGAATCCGCGATAATACGCTTGAGCGTCCTCGAGATTCGCGAGAGCACCTTTCACCGGGCATTCGGGAAAGGGTGGGTGCCACGCGCGTCGGCGTCAAGTTCGTTATTTGGGTCGTTCTTGCGAAACGCTATTCAGAGCTCGCCGTAAAGCGCACGCCGGCCTTGACGAACGACCGATTTCAGTGGCGTAATCGACGAGTCCGGTCGGTCCGAGAAGATGCCACCTGCTCTTCGGCGAAGATGCTCGACTGTTTCTCTCTTGACTGCCTGTTTCTCAGGTGGCAAGCTGACGTTGTTTATCGTCATTTTAACGTCTAAATGATGACAAATAACGTCAGCTCGTTATCTGGATCTTCTTCTAATTGAAATTTACATTCCGGGCAATTTTGAGAATTTGAGTTTATGTACTTTATACACTGGTGAGGTAATTGAAAAAGAAGTCGTAATTGAAACATTTTTTATTTGCGCTTAATACATTTGTGCGGGTAGTAAAAGGAGAACTTCTTACTTCTTAACGTTAACGTAAGGAAATATCACGCGATAATGTCCCGTTTACGAGCTTCATAGTTAACAATGGTTTACGTCCGCGACAGTTATACGTATTACACAGGATGTCGTGGGTGGGAAGACAGTTAACGCCGCGAGTACACGAACGAGTATAGCGGTGGGCAAAGCGCGCGAGTCGTGCAACAACCTGGTTCGCTCACCTCTCCTATCAGCGTCCCGTCGAAGGAGGTAACGAGAACCACCCGTTTACCCTATTCGAATGCGGCTAATCGAAACGGCCAATGTCTCGACGTGTAAACCTCTCTGGGCCGTGTACGCCGGGCGTTAAGGACCGCGTTCCCGATAACAGCCTCAAGATATAGTCGAATTCATTTTCGATTCCCTCGCCGGCTACACCTCTGCCGCCACCTCCGATCAGCCCGGCTGCACCGGGCACGATCCACGAAGGATCTGGTTCCGATTCTCTCAAGGCGCGCCGCGCCGCGCCGCGCCACGCCGCGCCGTGCCGGTTAAATCGTTTTTACGAGGCGCGCCCCGCTGAAAGCCGGCCGCAGCAAAAGGGCGAAAAAAGAAAGGGCACGAAAAGGGGCAGGGTAAAAAACTTTGCGTACCTACCTATCTACCTACCTACCTACCAACCCGATGAGGACGCACGCGCGCTCGCGCGCGCGCGTTAAAATCCTCGTCCGCGCTCCTAACACGCTCGAATAAGCAACGAGGGCCGGCGACGCTCGCTCTCGCGGACTCGCTTGCGTGTAACGTGCCGCGATCTCGCAAACGGATATACATGTGTACACGTGCTGTATGTACATGCGCGCACACACACATACACAACACACACACGGACGTAGTTTTCCCGTGNCGAGGCGAAGTCGAGCGAGATATCGTTGGCGGGTTTTGTGACTTGCGTGACGACTGCCATGTTTGCAGAGAGAGAACTTTAGCGCGCGACTCGTTGCCCCGCGGTGCCCCGTACTCGTGATATCTCCCTTCCTCCCTTTTCCTGCGCCTCTCTCCCCCGCCTCCCCCGTTGCCCCCGCGTGTTCCTGCCATCTGCGCCATCGCGCTAGCTTGCCCTGCACGCATGCAACATAGTCGCCCCTTCCCGCTCCTTCCGCCTCCGCGCCACCGTGCACACGTCAAGTTGCATCCCCCTTTTGCCTACCCGCTCCCGCTCCTCGCACCCGCACTCGCGCCTTAAACGTGTACCGGTGAACCCGGTAATTTCGCGAAAACTGCCACCACCGTCGTCACTGTCGCGACCTCGTTTCTCCCTCTCTCCTTTCCTCCTCCGTCTCTCTCTCTCTCTCTCGTTTTCCCATAATAAATTTGCCCCTCCTCGTCGATCCGACTGTCGATCTTTCCTCCCTTCCGTTTCTCTCTCCCGTTCGTCCTTTTAACGATACCATGAGCTACGATACTACGACACACCGTTACGGGGCTACCCCGAGGCGGACAGAGCGTGCACACCACGTGTCTGCACGCGAGCCTATCCTGCACGCTTTCCTCGGCGTCGGCGAGCGATTTTTAAGGGTGTCCGTCCTTCGCGCGAGAGTACCGCGAGGAGCGTGACCCCAACGCGCCGCTCGTCCTTTCGCTTTTCCAATTCTATTAAAAGATTATTGTCCACCTTTATCGGCGATAAGACGCTGGTTGCGCACGCTCCTCGCCCTTATCACTCACTCTCGGAACTACCCCTCTCCTCCCCGGAGTAAGCACTCGATCGCCCGCGCGGCACGGAAGGCGTACCCCTCTCGTACGTCTTCGTTCGCCTGCTCGTACGCGGCCATCGTCGATGGCCCTTTACAATTAATCAGTCGCGCGAACCGCCCGGATAAGAACCACGCACGCGGACGTATACAGACGCGGGGGGTCCGCACGCATGGGCGTCGCGAGTCGGACGGCGTTTTTCTCAGGAAAGAGAGAGAGAGAGATGTGTGTGTGTGTGTGATTTAACGTAATAATTTGTCGCCGGCGTATTTTTGCAAAGCGAGTTCCGCGCGCCCGGCCCGTGTGCGTTTTTAATCCAAGGTTTTTCTAGTCAAACTTCCATCCGCTCGCGCGGTCGACTCGACAACACTTCGAGAAGGAAATTCTCTTTCTCCATTTCGACGCCGCAACCTCGCGCCTTTGCACCTCAAAATTATAAAGGCAAATTCATGCAAGAACGACTTTGCACCTCCAACTTTCGCATTTCTTGGGTATTTATAAATATATAGTATCATATTATGCGATACTTTTTTGGACATAACGTTATACACTTGATTTTGCTAACGATATCGAATTTACGACGAGCTAAAAAGACGAGGGATTTACTCAAATTCCAGTAGAAGATTACGCGCTTTTCGGGTACCTACTTATCAATATTGTATACATCATATATATAATATAATTTATTTACATAAAACATACATAGATATATATTTTATTTATCCGCCGACCGAATGTCAGAATATACACTCTGAACGCTAAGTAAGGAAATTTTCCTTAAATTCCCGACAAAGTTTCCTCAACGTATGCCAACCCTTTTCCCCTTTCTTAACCGACCCCCTGTCCGGAGAAACCTCGTCGCGGCGCCCATGTCCGTATATAGGTGGGCGAACGAGGCGGCGATCTAAACTGGAAGGTTCCGCGCTGCGTGACCTGTCACCGTGAGCGTTGCTAGATTTATATGCGGACGCTAACTTGTCGCATATTTACCCCCTCGTCGAGTTGTTGCCCCTCGCCCCTTTCCGACACAACCCTGCCAGCCTTCGCGAGCCTGTCTGTCCGACGGACCCTCGCGCCCCATGAACGTCTCGCCTTTCGCCTCGCTCTCGCAACGCGAAATTTGCCCGATATACACGGAGGGAGAAACGTAACCCTGCCAGTACATAAACGTGAATATACTCTCTCTATATCGACACGCGTAAAAGCTGCCCTTTTAAAATCATTTCGAAATTCTCTTGCGGTTAATCCTTTACCGGGGAAGTATTTTGGGGCCGCTTAATGATCGCGCACAATAGTCTCGGCGAGCACAAAGTTAAACTGTACACCTACGTTGACGGTGCACTCAGGAAGAGCATGATCGGAGGGACCGTTTCTATTATTTGCTTCCTTTCTTTTTTCCGCTTACCGAAGCCGCACGAGAAAGAAACTAACGAGTTTCTCGTCTTTTCGTTATTTTCATCCCTTTAAGCCGGCCGACGTCCGGCTGTGTAGCTCTCTCGCCCTCACGGTGACACGGTCCAACAATGCGGGGATAGACGACCCGCCGCCGGATTCGGATGCCGACTGTCACACGCCGACGATGACTTTTTTTCTTTTGCCAGCCGGTTTCTTTTGCGCTCAACTGCACCGTGGAGTAGGCGCGCGCCTGTAACGCGGTCAGGTAAGCCGGCAGGCTGGCTTACCTGACCCAACAACATGCATCGACCACCCGTACAGGGTGTCCCATAAGGTTTACACCGAGCCCCGGGAGCGTATTTCTCGGCAAACCTCGAGGTAAGGTCGTTCCCGGCGGAAATACAAACTTGAGGAGCGATCTTTACAATTTATACATTCGTGCTCTTTCTTTCTTTAAAACTTCTATGCGNTTTAGAACACGCACATAACTTGACGATTTATTTTCCGGATGCTTTGTGGTTTTACAAAGAATTTTTCGCGCATGATTTCTTCCCGATACTTCTTGTAGATAAAATTTTAACGTAGATGATGCTTCCTTCGTAGTCGTTTTAGTATTAAAACGTATTTTCGCCGACGTATAATCTCTTACTATAAGTTTTTAAATCTNTTTCGATCCCAGTGAATGAATGAAAAATGAATTTAGCATGTGAATATACGTGAGTTTTGTTAAATAACGAACGAGAAGCAGAGGATTCTAATTGACATTTTAATTACCGTATATTCATTCTATTTATTTTATATTCTATTGTCTGTACATTATCATATTTTATTATCGTTATTCTCTAAACTATATTATATGAAAACAAAAATTTTTAAATAATATAATATTCGACTTTGACATAGCATAAATTCAAATATATTCAAGAGCACGGTTCTACGATTCAAAATGTGAATCTTACGAAACACCCAGTACGTTGTACAAGCTGCAGGAGCTGTTCGGCGAAGAGATCAAACAGCGAATCTATCGTCCCTTTGTAACGGTGGGTTCTGTCCGACTCGGGACAATAAATATCCCCATCGATGGCAGGGGGATACGGGGGGAAAGACATCGTGTCGGATAACGAGATATTGTTACTTGTTAGAGGCCGTATTTGAAAATAGGTGGGGAAACGGGAGACCTAACGCATTTCGGGGAATTATGTAAATGGGATCTTGTAAAACCTAACTCTCCACGGGCTCCTCGCTTGCCCTTCGCCCCTCCCGGCGGCGAAAGTTCGGCGTTAACGTCGCGGAAGCTCGCGAAGTGGAGCGCGGATTCGTCCGCGCGGCCCGTCGACTTTCATCCGAACTTAGTTTTCGCGTGGAATCCGCGAAATTATAATTCCACGGAGTGTTTGTTCCCCTCGCGCGGGAATTTTCCCGCCGCGTCTCGCGAGAGCGCGAGGTAGATTTGTCGCCGTGTCGTCCCCGCGACATCTTATTTCACTTGAGCAATTTTTCATAACACCTTCAATTTTTCATCGTCGTTCCGTTTTAACCGCCCCCCCTGCGCGCCTTCGTGCCGCGCGATCAAAGGGACAAATCTGAAACTTGGCGTACTCTTCGGAAGGGCGCCGTAAAGCACCGCCTTATCTGCATTATCGTTCTCCATAAGGTACTTGAACGTAGGTAATATGACAGGGAATGTAACGCGACACTCGTGTGTCTCATCATTCTTACACGCTCCCGCGTCTAAATAAGATCGCTTACGCGCGCACTTTCTTTTCGCCATTTCCGCGAAAAGCGCGCGACGGCGCGTTTTGTACTGACGTATGCAAACGCGCATCGGAATTTCTCCGTCTTCGGAGAACCATTTCCGCGGCGATTCAGCTGTGGAAATTGAAAACGCGAATTGGAATTGAACGCGCGCGACAATTTTATTTATTAAAATTTTTCCCGCACAGAACTGAGCATCGTGCTGCCGACGGCAGCGAGTGTTAGAAGTCGCAGATGAATAAATTCAAAAATATTTAATACTTTATTNACTATAAATTACATTTAATTAATTAATTGAACGATAAAATTAAATTTCATCGCGCGAATGGGCTTTTGTTAACGTTCGGCGCGAGTGATTTTTTTTTTGTCTGAACTTTAAAGGACTCCACAATGTTTTGATCTTTGACCCGAGCCTTTTAATTATTGTATTTTTTTTTTTAATCGAAAATATCGAGTGTGCGATTGTAGGTAAACGATATTTCACACATTTGCGGATATCATTAAATTACATAAAAAAAGAATCATAAAATAAAAACTGTATATTACTGCTCGCGGCAGCTGTTTGCGCGAGGAGATATATACCTGATACCGTCGTGCTGTCTCTATGATATTCGCAAATTTGCGAAACGACACCGTGCCGTTTCAGCTGACGGCTTCGGTGATCGATATCGCGAGTCACGATAAAAACCGCTGTCGTGGAAGTGACCTAAGCGTCACTCCGCTATCGATGAAAATTTTCTGAGTCACTTCTGAGTCGGGCGTTCGACTCGTGAGACCGGGGGGGATGGTGAGGAGAGAGGGAGGTGCCTACGACACGAGGGACAAGGGACAAGCAAAGGGGCGCCCGAAGGGACGACGAAACAAGGCGGCTCAGGCATCGACGGGAGAGATACCCTTCGGAGGGGATACTTTCGCCTCTCGGTCGGGTTGATGTCGTGACAAAAAAGCGAAAAGGAAAACGAAGAAGAAGAAGAAGAAGAAGAAGAGACAGGCTCTCTGGTCCCGCTCCGATTTCCCGGCTACCGTCCTCGTCTTCCTCGTCGTCGTCATCGTTCGATCCGACGATACGTATCTTCTCGCGGGTTTTGTGTGTGTGTGTGTGTATATGTATGTGAGTTCACATACTTGCGCGCGCACGGAACACCATCCGGAAACACATGCACACATACACACACATGAGCATACAGCTTATACACAGAAATGTATGCCGTATGTATAGACAACGATGTAACTAGGAGAAAGATTTATCAAGTTTGTGTGGAATTTATATACGATACTTGATAACCCGCAGGATCGAATTTTTTTCCCTCGACAAGGTGTTTATTTCGCTCGTGATAAAGAAGGCAGAGACGCGCGCGTTCGTTAATCTACTACACCCTCGGCCCTCTATTAATAACGCTAATTTTCTTTGCTGTGGCCGGCGTAATTACAGCGCGCTCAGATTTCGGTACGCGGGGAAAATGATTTCGCGACAATAAAAATGCTCCAAGCTCGGTTGACGAGGCCGAGCCCTCTCCCTTTACCGCCGTGGAGAATTAATTATCGCTTTAATATATCGCGTCAACGGTAGAACTACGTCGTGCCCGCTGCGAGAAGGGATGCGCTCGGATGCGAAGGGACGCGTGCCAGAGGAAGACGGGGTGTGCGGGCCGCCGCATGGTTACGCCACTGCGTATAGCCATACGTACATACGTACATACGTTCCGAGTTGAGAAACGCTCGGGAACGCTCCGCTCCGCTTCGCGCCGTCGCGTCGTACGGCCGGCGCGGCACGCCGACAGGCGTAGCTTTTCTCGGAGGTTAGATGCGCGTGATAATGCGATCCACGGCACCGCGGTATCCTCGCGGAAGGCTCGCGCGCGCGGCGCGGAGTGAAGCNGAGCGGAGCGGAAGGAGCCTGGGCTCGCGCGCGCGCGAGAGGAAGCGAGAAGGAGTGTGAAACGTACGCGGAGCGGCGAGCGAGACAAGCGGCAGAAGGAAAAGCAGGCGAGCGGCCGGGGGGAAGGAGAAGGATGAGGTCGCGCGGCGTAGGCAACGTACCGGGTGAGGGAGAGGGGTCAGGAGGGAGGGGGGAAGGGTAGCTCGTATACACCCTACGATGGAGTAGGTATGCGGGAGTCCGCTCTCGGTCGGCTACGGCTAGAATGGCGGGTGTGGTACGTGACTATGCCGCGCGCGCGAGCGAGAAGGAGAAGGTCGAAAAGATGGGCCCGAGCGGGGGAGCGGGCGGAACGGGTAGGGCGCGCGAGGCACGAGGCGCGCGGGCAGCGGGAAAGGGTGGTGTAGAAGCAAGAAGAGGGCTACCGGAGAGCCGCGCGAGAGGATGCGTCGGTTCCGTTATCGACCTGCAGCAGGGCGTGTCTCTCGCGCGCGCTCTCTTGCTCTCGTTCCCCTTTTTCTCCCCCTCTCTCTCCCTCTCTTCGTCTCTCTCTCGCTCTCTCTTCCCTCTTTGTCTCTCTGATGTTTCTCCTCGTCTCTCTCGCGCGCGCACGCGGTCGGACCTTCTGCCTTTCTCGTCGATACTGCCTCTCGCTCTTTCCCTCTCTTTCTCCCTCCAGTTGACCCCTCGCGCGGCTTCTCTCGCTCGCTCCCCCCGTTGCCCTTTCTCTCTCGTTCTCTCTCTCTCCGTCTCGTTCTCGCAATCGGCCTCGGCAGGCGCGATCGTGCGCGCCCTACTCCCTTTTCATCTCTCTCTCTCTCTCTCTCTCCCCTTCATTAATTCGCTCGCGGCGATTTCGCCTGCCGTCCTCGTCGCGCAGGAGCGAGTCGAACCGATTATGAGTCCCCGAGCGCCGTGGCTCGAACTCTTCGACCCAATCCCGGCCGCCGGCGTGCCGCGCCGCGCCGCGCCGCGCCGCCGTCTCTTGACTTCTCGGCCCTCGCGCGGCACGCTCTCGGGCCCTCAGTTATTGGCATTATTATTATTATTTGCACCTTGCCGCGCGCGTACGTCCAAACGCGCGCGTTACGATGATCGACCGACCGGCCGGCCGGCCGGCGCGACCGCCGTCAAGGATCGCGCACGAGGTCGAGGGTGCGAGGGAAAGGGGAGAAACACGAGGCTCTCGTTTGCTCTGTAATGAGTTTAACGAGTTTAAAGAAGTGAGTCACCGCCGGTCGTCGGCCATCTCGCGCCGTCTCTTGCGAGTCTTCCTCGCAGACGTCCCTGCTGAACAAAAAGATGCGCCGCGACAAGAAGAGTCGCGGCGGCACGATTCACGACGAATGGGCCGCGATCCGGACGACGTTTGTAGGAAAGTGCATCCGTCATGAAAGGTTTTTTGAATAGAATCTTCGGGAGAGAGCGAGCGAACGAGAAGCGGCGCGATTACCGGCGGTGGACAATCGCAGGAAGGCACGTAACGCGTACTTTTCGTCCCATTGTCGTCTCCGTGGATGACGAGAAAGTGAAACCGGAGGAGAGCTGTTGTATTGTCGCACGGGACACGGGTGCACGAGAAGCTGGGATCTTTCTCAAGCGAGAGGGTAATTGGTTGCGCCGTAATGCACATGGGAATAATTCATACGCCGCGCGCGTGCACCGACCTCTCGAGTCCTCTCGAGTCCATCAAACATTAATATGTATTGTACCTCGGAGACACCTTGTTACCATTATTGCCGCGGCCGATTAGATCGGCTAAAAAATAGATAAGTGAGAATTCCCCGTTGCTCCGAGGATCGCTTATTTCAAATTAGTCAGAGATTGGTAACAGTTTCCCTTCTTCGCCTTACGTTTTTTTTTTTTTTTTACGCAAATTATGTTTACGCGGACTTTTGTACGCCTCGCGTATTCCGTCGGTTTCGCGACTCTCTAGGGCCTTGGATATGTTCCCTCAATCTCGCCGAGTTTAGGCTCGCGACACGCAGATTCCCCGGAGCTCTCTGTTTTATTCGGTCCTTCCGCGCGACTAAGATCGGAGGTGGAGGCAGCATGCATCAGGGAGCGTAACAGAGTATCGGGAGCGCAGGATTTGATTTCGAGAATAAGGATGTAATGGAACTGTTGATATCACAAAAGGAGGGATGGTGCAGTAAAAGGAGGTTGTATTCGCTCCAGTGACGAACAGCCATCGAACGCCGAAGACGTACACCGCGCACGAATGGCGATGTTACAACTCTCCTCGCGGATAAGAGACGATCCGTCTTCTCTTTCCTGGGACATTATCGATCAACGGAAACGTATATTGTTCCCCCCGGGGGAGGGAACGGGAAGTCGGGCCCGGCGGTGGCGAAGTTACTGTTCCATTAGTCCGCAGCATCTTGCACGATACCCGAGCCTTATTGCGTTTCCGCGAGTTCTTCGGCCATTAGCGTGTATCGCTGCCTCGATATTGTGCAACCGCACCCCGCGCGATCTTGTTTGCCCCGCATTCCCCTCGACCTCTCTTCCCTTACCTCTCCGNCCGCCCGCCTTCCGTCCGGCCGTCCGTCCCCGCAGCAGTAACGACTTCTGCATCTCACGATCGATCCGCACTCCGTCACTCGATAACGGTTCGCCTAATTCGTCGTCGGAAATGAGCAATTAACCTTCAAGTTCTGCCGTTCTATTGTTGATGACTCCCGCTCGGTCGCGCTTCGTAATATCGCGATTGGTTTATCAAATAACGATGAGGGCCGGACACGCAGTAGCGCGATCTCAGTTTACGAGTGCGAAGAGCTCGAAGCACGAACGTAGACGCGAAAATCGTGGATGACGTCATTTTACTTATTTCGAATAGAGAATAAAGAAAACATTTGAATAATACGGGAATGTCTTAAAAAAGAAAACTCGATAGCTGCACGGAATAGTCCAGACAATTAATTAATAATTTATAGCTTTTTTTTAATATTTCTATATGTAACACTGGTACGCGCAAATATATCTAAAACTGTTTTTTTGTTCTGACTTTAAACGTTATTAATAATCTAAATACATATTCGTCATTAAATTTTCTTATTCTTTCAAAAATCAGCGTAATTATATTTCAGCATTTTACCGTTTCTATAAATGTCCAGAACGGTAGCGATACTACAATGTTTATGTAAGAAATCCAATTTATATATTTAATTTCCGTGATACAGTTACATTATTTATACCGCGCTCTTAATATTTTACCGAGCGAAGGAAAAGTATTGAAAAATAAACGACACTTATCGATTTATATTAAATTATATTTATATTAAATTAATTTATATTAAAGTTTGCATACGTAGATAATACTCTTACAAAAAAAATTGGGCAAAAATAATGAAATCTGAAATTACATCCAATTGTGGTTTTCGACAATCGAATTTAAGCGATAATAAATTAAATATAACTTCGGAGTTTGATGTTATCTACAGACTCGCGCACGTTGTAATCATTGTATTATATTCGACTTATTAGCACACACGCACCCCTCAAACGCCAGTAGCGAATGTTAGCCAAGTTCAGAATGAGGGTGGTAATACGTAACGAGTTAACAGTTCTCCGCACTTGGTTACTCGCTCGTTGGGCGCAGGAATACACACCGTATACAGCGCTTGATTTTCCACGGCATATTTTATGATGGCTTCACCTTGGATATGTGTATAGCGGCAATACGACGAAAGAGAACGGAGAAGAGGGGGAGAGAGAGAGAGAGAGAGATATGAAAGTTTGAATGGTGTGAACATTTCCCACATTTACCGTGCTATGAACCACCGACGCCGCTAACTGTTCGCGGCGCGGCCAACTTGTCGCTAATAATTCATTCAGCGTGCGACGTTCAGCTGCGTGACATAAATAAATACACGTATAAACCGACGTATAAACTTTAATCAGCGACGAGCCATTTCTGCGGTTTTACATTGTCGCACGTCGGTAAACGAAGCGTGTAAACCGGAGTAACGATATGCCCGACTGTATACAACAACTGAAAAATGCTATAAATCATAGACGGATTTAGGGCGAAGGGGTGGGCGGCGATTGACGGTGGTGCTCGGGAGGAGAGAGGCTAAGCTTCATCATAAACATGTCAATAAATAAAAGATATACCATACCGAGCTTTAGTACAATTTTTCCGGTTTACTTTTCCCGGCTTAGATTTCTACGCGAGTTCTCTGGGCGCGAAATATCTCGCTCCCGCCACGAGTTATTAACAAAGGGATTTTCTTAAATTTGCGCATATATAAAAAAGACGTAACATTTTATTATTGTAAATATCGAGTATCGATTGTTTCTCATAGGAAAGAAACCGCTCTCTGAATCCCTTGAGTGTAATTTTCTATAAAATGTATTTGGAAAGAAAACTTATCAAGCAAAAATGCTCGCTTCGCACTCTCCCTCTGCGGGTAGAGAGTACTCGTGTATATAACGATCTAACGTAACGCGGCCGGGGAGAAACGATTCGCTCGTCGCGACCTATCACGGAAGCACTCGTCTTATTAAAGCGATTTATTTTCAATCATTCCTAGAATAGACGGGGTGCCTCGTACCTCCGATAGGGCGGAAGTTATTGGCGTAAAGAAATACGGCTCGCCGGGTCATGAAATATTTTTAGGTTTGCCCTGGCTTGCGGAAAATCGGCACGTCGCGCGGGCGGCACGCTCGGCAATGGTGAGGGGGGGAGGAAGGAAAAAGGCTCGGGTGTCCGTCCCTTCGAGTCCCTTTTACGTCCCCTCGGCCGCTCGTACGAACGGGGTCGTTTTCAGCTTCCACGCAATTACCGTGCCTCGCATACCGGCGCGCGGCACATTTCTGGGCCGCTCGTCCACCACTGCGACATCGGTGGGAGGGGGGAGGGGATTACAAGAGCAGTACAATCGTGGAAAGAGACGCAGCAGGGCTAATCGATAAGTACACGTCCCCGAAACGAAACTAAGAAGAATGCGGAAGTCGACGACCGTGCTAGACGACGTATGCTCCGCGACCGGCCGGGATAAGATTCTACGAGGCATATCTCCTCGTCCTTTCCTGAGGGCTCTATTATCGGGTTCTAGTTTCTTCTGCTCATAAATGCAGCACTTTCTAAAATACAAACAATGGTAAACACAACAAGTCCAGTACGAAGAATTGTGCGCAGTTTCTTACTCGGATAAGAGGAGAAGATTTATCATTCATTTTTCTCTTTTTTCTAACTATGTATGACCCTGAAATCTCGAGCGACTGTATTAAAGTGGAATATCCTGCATTTCTCCATGATAATTTATGAGCTTCTATAGACATTTCTATAGACATTCCTGCACTAGCTATCATCATGATTAATTGTAAGCTGAACAAATTGCGAAGACTCTCTTTCTCTTTCTCTCTTATTCGTTGCACAAAAGGAAACATTCGCCGTCTTGTGAAAAAAACTCGCCACATCTCAAAAGAAAAGCTCCTTTATGATTAAAATACAGTGATCGCTGTTAAAATAAAATGTCCTTTGCCTAGAAAAAAGGGTTGGTGGGATCGGTGCGGGGTTGATTCTTGACTCGTTGGCATGACCGCTTCTCGCAACCGCTTAAGAAATGTTAATTAAGGGCGGATCTAGTGTTAGTGACCGCTTACTTGCCTTGTTGAATACTGACACGTACGATGGTTATCCGCCGGTAAGATTAATCACCCTGTTTGAATATTAATGTTTTTCGAGCGACTTTCCTCGAGTGGTGGATTAACCGGTCTAGTAGGATTCTGGCGCATGAAGTCAAATGTATATATTCTGGCGGACCAATTTAATTAAATTAACGTGCCCCTTACGATTAATACTTTCCGTCGGCTATAACTCGACGTAGCAAAGAGAATTCTTTTCTTTTTCGTCAATTATTTTAACTATTACAAGGGAGATGCGATATAATGTTAATATGAATTTTACATAATCAAGACCGGCCGAGTTCCCCGCAAATCCGACGGATACGATCTCACGTCATAAACAGAATCACAGAGAAACACCGTGCCCCATTATACAGGTCTACGCATTCGTATACGTGAAACACGACGCGTATATTGTTAAACGGCGCATCGTTATCCCGATAATGGATAACCGCATTAAATTGTACGCATAATCTATATACATGCCAAACGTATAAACGCTCGTGTAGCTAATCGATAGGCATGATCCCGCGCCTCGACCCCAAATGGCATTGTCGTTGACGAGCGATCTGTGCGTGCTTTTTCCCAACTGTAAAAAAAAGGTGGGGAATAAATCAAGAAGAGGGATATAAACACGAGCGCACTCCGAGCATCAGAAATTGTCCGCGCCCGAATTACTCCATCCAAATTATTCAACTCGTGATTTATGAAAGTTACGGCGATAACAGGGTCTTGGTAACGAAGGTTTTTCTTCTGTTTTTTTTTCTGAGAATATCTTTAAAAGTACATTTCTATCACGTCTAAATGTTTAACTTTTTAATATTTATATTAACTTTTTATCATTAAATAATTTATCATTAAATTGTAATTATACATATAGAATATTCTATTATTATTTATTAAATGAAATAATGTTCTGATATCACATTCTTTATCCATCTTACATATAATCCGATTTTATTTAATCCAGTTGGAAAATAATATCTACGTGAAGGAATCGAATTATATTTTTCCAGATGGTGGATTATGAAAGGATATTTAAGAAATATCTTAAACCCAGATTTTTCATGTTTATGCTACATGAATTTAAGGAAAACTCTTACTTCCTATTTATCTCGTAAATGGCAATCCAACTTTATTTAATTTAGACAGAAAGTAACATGTACATGAAGGAACGAAACCAATTATTTTTCCACGCGTTGCTGAAAGGATGTCTAAGGAGCACCTGAAATTTTTCATGTTCGCTCCACATGCCAGGGTCATAAATAAATTTATCAAAGGAGACTCTTGTTTTCCCATTTGCCCGAGCAAATGCACTACTCTATGGTGTGTTATTAGATTAGACTTACGCTGTGTGCGGAAGGACAGCCGGCGCAGGATTGAATAATGGCGACCACGTGAACCGGCCGCGGTGGTGCTCGCTCCTCGATTGTGCAGATTGTATCTATTGAGTCCCGTGAATGGCTCGGCTGCCGTTGTTATAAAGCGTGAACTGATCTCTCTGTTTCTCATTGCCGTGCGTGCTATGTATACCTGCCATCAATGATACGTACATGTACACCTTTTCCCTCTTTCTCCCTCTCCCACTCCGCTCTTTCTTCCCTCCTTCGTGTGTGTACCATAGAAGCGTGCTAACGAATTCCGGCAGGCCGCAATTAAAAGTAATTTGTCGAAAACCGTTGCCGACAATGAAAATGTACGCCGGCTATTCATTTCCCGGAAATAAAACGAACGCTGTCTCGCGGCGCGAAATATAGTCGGGTCGTTTTGCAGAACTGCAATCTCTGAAGCGTGGAATATACATATAATGTTCTTGTGTACATACAGGAGGCTTCCGGGACGGTGTCGAAAAAAAAAACCCTCATCGTTTAGGTGTAACGCCAGCTGTAAATGCGATATTGGGCTTGTACGACAAATATTTCGAGTTATCTTATCAGGACACGTACCTAATATATCGCTCTATATTTCTTTTTCTTGGGAATTCTCGATGTATTTTTTGCTATCACCCGTCGCGCATGTCTGACATCCGAAATGCTTCGTGTAATATAATAGCTCGCGATAATGTTGCAATGCCAAAGTTAGACTTGTCTCTTGTTATTCTGGGAATTGTAGTGACATGATTAGGGAGCTCAAAGACAAACATATAGATCACATAAACGGGAGATTAATTCCATCCGTTTTCCCACGGATGGAAATCACGGACTGAAAAATCGAACAGTGGACACGAGTAATGAGATAACGATGAGAAGTCGGCGAAAAATGGCACGGGGCGATTTGCGCGCGCGGCGGACGTACAGATTGCTCCTATTGAAGTCCATTAATAGCCCGACATTGTTGTAAAGCGCGAAGCGATCCTTGTCTCTTAATGGCTACCTATATATGTACGCGCGAAGCCATTGACGTGTAACACCTATTTGCTCCTCTGGTACTCGCTTCTCGAGGCTGCGGCATGCACTGCCGGCCCGATTGATTTATACACAATATATTGTACAACGAGGTGGCAGAAGTAGGGTGACCAGATGTTCTTGAGGTACAAACGCTTAGGAAATAAATCGAGGATATCGAGCTATATTTAAAAACGAATCTGGAACATTTAGATTTTTTAGACTGCAGATTTTTTTTTCATTGTTAAAAAGCTATAATTCGTCGAAATGTAACGCTGTCAATTCTTCAGCAAGTTAAACTTTTTTTTCTCCTGTATATATATATCCTGCATATATATCGCTAAATGAATTACAGTGAGGGATGTCACTTCGGACATTGTGTGAGCATTATTAATGTGCGCTTTGAAGTGTTAATACATTGAATGTCACCGTAGTCGCCGTGACTACGATACGTCTTATTGATTTATGTAAAAATACATTTATGAATTATATACATCGCTGATAGAAGCATAATTAAACAACCCAACGACTACTTTTAAATTATATACAATCGAAGGTTGTATTTATATATAATATTATTAGATATCTGATTCTTTCCATTAATTATTAAGAAAATAAACGTATTCATCTTTTTAATTAATTCGTCGATCGATTTTTACATCGGGATCGATTTTTACATCTTTTTAATTAATTCGTCGATCGATTTTTACATCGGGACCATTTGTTTTCTAACCCATTGATTAAAATTTAAAAGCTGAATATTATTTTTAATTTGGTTTTTGCAAAGTTAATAAGTAAAACAAAACATGTCAAATGCATAATTTTGCATGTTGTATAATATAAAAAAATATTTTTATCGAGAATCAGAATTGTACATGTTTAAATTACAAATCTCGTCTACAAATCTCTCAATATTATAAAAAAAAGAAGCAAAAAAAGTAGTACATGTCCTCGGAAACTAGAATGCTTGATCTAGGTGAATAATTGATTAAGATGAATAATTGCCCAAGAGAAGATTGCAATGAGAGTACGAACTGATCGCACAATTTAAATAATTACACGAGTACTGATCAGAGAACGTTTCGCTTCCTAAAGCAAATTCGTTTGAATTCACATTTGAATTGATCACGTATGCATCGCCGACTGCCATCGCTTCGTTCTTCCTTTCATTTCTTTAATTCGATTTTCAAATCTCCGGGCCCGAGCAATATCTCTAAATGATCGGGACAACATATATTTCAGTGTTGGTGTGTGAGCATGTACCAACTGGATCATTCCTCCAAGCTAATATCCCATGACTAGTGATGGGTTCAAGATACATTGAATTATCTCGTCTGTATAAAACTTTGAATCACTTTGAATATGCAGCACAAAATAATTTGAGAATCTCAAATACATCGAAAGTCTTGAACGTTTTGAAACGTTTTTTTCATAATTCTTTATTTCATTATCTCAATACGGAAATAAATATATATACATAAATATATATACATGTAGATATAAATATAGATATAGACATAAATTCTATTTGTATAAATTACAAGAATCTTTCATATATACTTTTGAATATCTTCAGAGAAATCTTCCTGAATATCTCTTTTCTGATATCCAGGAAGTCGAGAATCACGGGACAAGACCTTTATGGTTTTTCAAGACTTTCAAGAATTTACGGGTGATATTCGAAGCAAGGCGAAACTTTGTACGATCGAATTGTTTGAAAACTTGGGAAAGAAGTATCCGAACGCCCATCGCTACCCGTAGGGCGGACGTAGCCGGTGCTCGTAAAGCGCGAACCGGTCCCCAAGCGTGAATCCAGTCGGTGTCACATCGCGGCCGATCACGCCAAGTACGATATAATCGTCCGGCATATGCCGCTGAGATCGCGCGCGAGAGAGACCGATCTGACTCACCGATCCGTATCGCTGGAAACTTAGCGCGATTCCGGTTTCAGTTAAATATATTATGGACAGAGTAAATTTCTCCTTAAGTGCACGGCCTGTTTTCAGCCTCGCGCTTGTAACGCGCTGGAAAAATTCATAATTACTAATGGGCCTGCACACTTTTCTCCGATCCGTCATCGGTATGACTAATTGGACTAAGGAAAACTATGCGACCGGTACCCTGCTCCATTTAACATTATAAAAGAAATGTACGCGCTGCATTTAACGCTAAAACAACCAGCGTTATTTTGGATATTCTAAATCAAAATTAAAGTAGTTGATGGAATAAATTAGTGTATATTATTTTTTTATCTTGACAAAAATTAATTCAAAAATACAAAAGTAAATTCCAATAAAAGCATCTCAATTCCTTTAATATCAAACAAAAAATTTGAAATCTGTCATTTTGGTTATTCCAATGTTAAAAATTAAGAAAATATCATTACTCGTACGTGTGTAATAAAATGAGAGTCTAAAATGTGTTTTTTAAAAATGAACGTAGAGATAATTATAATATTATGAAAAACGATAATTAAAATAATTATCTATCTAACAAATATCAGGATGTTGCGTTTGTTCCAATTTTATAATTAATCTGATCGTCCTTGCGGATAAAAAAGGTGGCCTCTGAAAAGAGATAAGGTGGAGATAGTAACGCGCAACCGAACGCGCCTTTGTTTCAAATTGGAATACAACGGATCTGGTGACTAATTGCGGTTAGGGTCGCTCTATATCATATTAAGGGTTTTAAATACGGGCGTGCGCCGCGTGAAAAAGTCGGAATCGCCAGGTGTCGCGGGTATATAACGGGTCGCATAAAATATCTCGAGTTGAAAACGCCGGTGCGGGGAATAATGGCCGCGTAGTAATATAAGCGGCGACACAATGAAAATGACCGAATAATGGCCGGGGCGCCCCGGGGACTCTCTATGGATCTCTCTCTCCTAGAATATAATAAATTCCAAATTAAAAATCGACCAACGCGGCGACGTGTGTTACGAACACATACGCATACGCGCATACGTAGCGGCTGACCGTGCATGCCGCGTAATGAAATTGCAGCATAATGAAACGGACGAATAATACATCGCGTGGAGTCGGCGCTTAGGCGCAATAAATTCAAAATCGGCCCAGAGAGGTCGACAAGAAGAGAGAGAGAGAGAGAGAGAGAGAGAAAAAGTGCAAGAAGGAGGAGAAGCAATGAAATACGAATGAAGCGATACAATAAAAAGTGCGAGTACAACGGTTTCGCGACGTCGAGAGAACGTAATGCCCCGACCACGTGGGCGGATTCGAAAACGGATCGCTCCGCGAATGTATAAATCGCGTCGTTGCCGGTTCTCGCGCAACGTTCGACACCGTCATAAAACCCGAACCGGTCCCGGTTTCGATGCTCGCGAGCGCGCCCGCACATACGACTGTATTAATATGTATTATCAGCCTCTCCCTCTATCCTTCTCGGCCTCTCTTTCTCTCCCTCTCTCTTCCTTTCTGTCACTCTTTCTCTTTCTTCCTCTCCTTCTTTCTCGCCCGCTCGCACGCTTCGCGAATGGACCGACAATTCTGAGTGTATAACGCGTTATCCTTCTAGAATCGCGCACTTGTCCGGTGGGAAAATACGGAGCGTCTCGTGAGATTCGCGTAGCAAACCTCGGCGAGGCGTGTACACGACAAGAGTTGAGGCTTTCGGCAATTTGAAGGAGAACGCGAGACCTCCGTTCTCCATTCATATCCATTCATCTATTCTCCATTTATATCAATTTGTTATTGAATAACTCTGCAGTTATGACTCGATTCAAATTGTAAAGATATCGATTTGGGATTCTCTTGCCTCATTCGTAAGCGTGAAATATTCAACGATTATCGTTAGCAGCCAAGTTTCGAGTTGAAGTTCACTTTAAATAAAGTACGCTTCAGGTTCGAGTTCGAGCCATAAGATCCCGTTATTCGTTTCTATTAATTTCTAATATCGATCGATCTTATCTTTATCTTTTTTATTTATAATCATGCAATCCAGGGATCGATTTCAAATTCTGACTTTTTGCCAAAGTTTGGAATTTCCGATGAAGTAATAACTTGAAATTAAGACTAAGGCTTTCTTATCCAACATCTACTTTTTTTTATACCTAATTCATCACGAGCATGTTAATTATATTCACGATGCTAATAACTTGTCGGTTATAATGACTTTTGAACTTGTACGGGCGAAAAAGATCGAAATCATCGGCGAGAGGATGATATTTCTATGCAAAGTTCTAGCAAGTCAGGGCGGTGCAGCCTCGGAAGAGAGATGCGCGATGCAAAGCAACGAAACGGAACAGCAGATCTTATAGCTCCGTTACAACCGGCTAGCTGACCGATCCCAACGAGTACGACCGGTGGTACCACACCCGCTCGAGTATTTCGAGCGGAATGATGGAGAGATAAGCGAACTCGCTAACTCGCTCGCTCGCTCGCTCGCTTGCTCGCCCGTGAGACGCTCGCTGGTAACGAGCCTCGGAGTCGCGCTCGTAGACGACGCGCCCTCGAGCCAGATGCCTGTTCTCGCACTGCGATTCGGCGCGACGACACGCGCCGGGCCGACATTTAGCTCGGCCAGCAGCGGCAGGTGGTGATTTTCTGGCCGGCCGGCCAGCGGCGCGACCCGATAAACGGATCGCTTGCAGTTAAAAGCGCACAATTTCACACACGAGCCAGAGTTTTCGGAGAACGTGAAGGGGGGAAAAAAACCGAGACGGGTTTTTTCACTCGCGCAAGGCTTTCTCTCGTGGAACTAAATTTTCGCGAAGAATCGAAGAAAGAAACAAGGACCGTTTCTTATCTGCAGAAACGGTGATTGTCTCTTTAGAAATCAAATTTGTGAAAAGTAGCAGAAACGTTTTATTTAAAAGCAACATGTTTTGTTTTTCTGGCGAAGGTAAAAAAAACACATCGATTTCTGATACATTGCAAATGTTATAAATATTGTTTTAATCTGATTAATAGACAGATGAATTTTCAATAAAAAGAAAAAGAGAATTTTAATAGGTTTTTGTTTAAGAATCCTATTAAACGATTAATAATTTTTACATAATTTAATAGAGATTTATTAAATTGTTAATCAATTTGTTAATCATTCACGACATATTATTGATCATATAGGAATGTGTATAGCAAAAAAGAAAGATCATTCGAAAGGAGATATCAAATTTTGATTTGGCTAGAAAAAAGAAAAGAAACATGTATCATATGACAAGTTTGATAAGCTTCGCTTACAAATTTCGTGACATGTGCAATAAAAAGTTACGAAGGGTAAATATTTAATGAGCAGTATTTCGTCATACTTGATTTTTGTCATGCTTGACTTTAAACGAACTGAAGTTTCAATAAGTAATGACGGTTGGCAAAAATATCGGAATCCCAATTCCATATTTCCAGCTATCTGAAAGAAAAAAAAAAAATTTTACAGTTTGTTCAAATATAACACGGGAATATCGGCGAACCGATAAATATTTTATTTTCGATTAAGACAAATTGAAACTTTAACAGACATTATAAACCGCGATATGAATAGATTAGACGTTATTGACGGTATTGTTTCAAGAGTCTCATGCAGTAACTGCGCTACTATATCATAATGTAAATCGCAAATATAAACGTTAATTTCAAATGAAATGCACATTACATGCGTTCATAATATAGTGTTAATAAAAAAGAGTCCACATTAAATTTAATGATACGTATTAAACTGAGCGCGAAACATCTAATCAAAACAGAATTGACCTTTCCGGGAATAGAAATGATTTTCGGTTTCCTACGATAATACGAGCAATTTACTCGCCTCTATTTATCACACGTAGCACATCGCGCGTAACAAAGGATTATCTTGCTACAATTTTCCGCGGACGTCTGCAAGAGATATGTGTCCTAATATTTTCTCGCGATAAAATATCCTCTCAATTCTGAAATATCTGGCCGGTTTTAGAATGAACCGACACGGTGGCTGTCCTATTTAAATATATAATTTAAATCACGAATTTTAATCTCGTTTCCGCGTTAGAGCGTATCAACCCCGCTTTAAATATTACATGTCGCTGGATGGGCGCAGATGTTCCGTTCGGCTCGTATTCAGCCCGAGGAGTCCTATATTATGCGTATACGGAAATACATATGCCGTATACGTACAAGAAATCGATCTATCGACAAGCCGCGGGCTCTCCTCGGCCCGTTTTAGTGCCTCTCTTTCAAAGAGGCGACCGCCGTCGCACAAAAGCGACGATGTGTTACGACGATCTTAATTACCGTTTGAGTAACGTACCGCGGGAGCGTGTGTACACGTTTGATAGAATATACCGGAAGCAATTAGAACCGCCGGGCGAAGACGATCTTCATCTTCCCGTGCGATAGCCTCTCTCTCGGCGGAAATAATGCACCGACAACCTGGGAATGCGTTAAGGCGTAAACGACGCGCCGGCAAATCTTCCGTAAAGGCCGGCCTAAGCCCGAGTAAGAGGATCCCGGCTTAATTCCAGTGGAGATGCAATGAAATATAGATAAGCAAATAGACGCGCGCTCGCAAGCGCGCGCGCGCGCGCGCGTGTACGCCGAACCGCGGATGATCGGTACCACGTATCGGTACACACGCGATCTTTGCTATCTCGCGACGCGTTTTTTTTCTTCCCTCCCCACGAGCGATTATCGTTTCACTGCCTCTCGTACGTTAACCTCTTAATAGAGCACGTATACGAAAGTAACTTAATGAACTATGCACGAAGCGCGATGTAATTGGCCTCCGAACGTTGCGTGAAGTATACGGTCGCGCGTGTTCGAAGTTACTTGTCGTAATTGCACATGCGAAAGGTGAGAATAAACGGATTTTTACGTATTATTATTACGATGATTGCGATACGAGTTCGCGATCTCAATAAACAAATTTCGGCGTTGCGCCCGGAGACGGCGACGCAAATTAAAGAATATTAACTCCGCTTAACAATTCGCTCGATTTTTTTTTTCCGCTCCGCTCGCGCTCTCGATTTATTCGCGGCAGAGGATTATAAAATCGATATTCAACTCGGCGAGTTATTGGCAGGCAATATCGTGAATAAAACATTCGTCGCGCGAAATAAACGTTAACGCGCGAAACGTAAACGCCGGGCGCGTTATGCCGCGTTCAAATCAGTCGCGGTTCTCAATGCCCGACAGTCACGTGACTCTTCCCGCGTCGCTCGGGCCGCCGTCGCTCCTTGCGTATCGCCCTTGCTGCTTTTTTCCGGTCGCCGATATATTCGCATGCGAGATCCTTATCGGACATAATCGAGTCCGACGCAAACAAAGACGAAGTGTAATTACAAACAAATGCGTTAAAAAAAAAATCTGAAAAATGTAACACATAATAATTAATAATAATATCGTCGCGCGTTAAATTTTTCGAGACAAAAAGGACAGATAATACAATATGTATCGATTTTAAAAACACGCATAATTTTATGGATATTCTCCAAGAGGATGTTAACGTTCAAAGACGCAATTGTGAAAGAGAAATATTCCTTACGCCAGTTGCGACGCGTTTCCATTGGCACGAACAAAGGTGGCGAGATCATTTTGACGGCCGTCGAACATCGGAATCCGGCCTGGATCGACGCGGTTCGCATCCCCGATCTCGGATTTCGGACGAGTGAACGCGTGTAATTGGCTATCGTGGAGATCGGGCGTTGTCACAAGGAGAAAAGATCGCGCGTCGAAGGTCGTAGTGGGTCGTGGCGGCGCCGCGGCGAGTGTTTCAACGGCGTAGCCCGCCTTAGTAGCCCAGGCTCTCTGTTTGACAAGTACGCGCGTATTTTGCGGCCGCGTCCGAGCTTGACCGACGCCGGCCGACGGCGGCCGAAGCGGCAGCGGCCCGAGAGAGACCAACACGGCGGCGGCCCCGGTGTCCGTGTCCGTGCGCGCGTACTTGCCGTNTGTATGCGCGCGCGCGCGTATATCGGAGAGCGTACGTCGGTGTGTTGTAGTACGCGAGAGAGTCGGTGCGCCTCTCGGCCGTGGGCACAAATCGCGAGTAAAATGGAAGCGGAATTTCGCTGCGAGGTTGAGGTCCGCCGTTGAAAACAGGTGAACATGGGAAGGTCCAAGTTTCCCGGGAAGCCGCCGAAGACGGCCACCAGGAAACGGATCAAGGTGCTGGGCCAGCCCGAGGCAGCGCAGAACGATCCGGTAACTGTCGCCGAGAACATCTACTACGGACTTTCCCTGTTCAACAAAACATTCGGCGACAACGAGAAGGTGAGGGGGAAAGGAAAAAAAGCCGTCGCGCCGAGGCGTCCGTCGTCACCGTCGCCATCGTCGTCGTCGGTCGCCGTTGTCGTCGTCGTCGATGCCGCCGCTACCGCCGCCGCCGTCGCCGCCGTAGGTCGTCGTCGTCGGGCCGCGCCGAGGTCGCGCCGAGACGAGCGTCGCGTCGCGCGACGCACCGCGTCTCGCCGCGCGCGTTTTGTCCGGCGAGCGTCACGGGAAACGCGCACTCGGTGGACCCATGATACCGCGGCTCGACGGGCCTTGGCACGGCGTAGCGCGCGGGTTAACCTATCGGCGACGGCGGCGGCGGCGGCGGCGGCCGTGGAGCGGCAGGTGCGCGACGCCTTCGCGGCTCTTTACCTGCCGTTTGCCGATGCGTTTCTCGCCTTTTAGCGCCTCCCCTTCCGTATGTCGGTCGAGCTAGTAGAGTGATTTGTGTGTTTTTTGTCCTGGCCGCTTTTGGTACGGAGCATATCAGTGGGTCCTACCTTCTGCGATTCTTGCTCCGTAACTTGTTAGCAGCCAGAAAGAATGTAGAATTTTTCAGCTCTGGAGAGCTTGGACCAGAAGTTGTTATGTAGAGAAAGTAAAGCTTTGTAGTCACTAGTTTGTTTACTTTCGTGATTTGACATTTGGGCTGCGCTCCGATATTCCCTGCCAGTACTGCAAATCTATAGTTTTTTATGTCACGCACATAATAGATTTTCAGTACGGGTAGTGAATTTCGAAACACAGCCTTGGTTGGATTATTGTATATACACACTTAGATATTACAACTTATGCCTTGTATATAGATTATAACTGTTGAATAGTTTGTCATTTTTAATACTCATACTGGCGATCTTTCCCCAGGAACATCCACCATTCCACGGATTTAGCACTAAAGAGGCTAATCTTTCTGCATCTTATATAAAAACACAGCAACATGATGCAGAGAAGACCAGCGATAAATTGCCGTCTGTCACAGTCGAAAATCTTGCACCACAGTCCAGCACGAAGAAGGACGTTACTAATGTTAAAAATTCTCCTACAAACATCGAAAACTGCACAGAGAAGCTTACCGATGCAAATCCAAAACCAGTCAAAGACATTGCAGAACCAGTTGCAAACCCGAATGTTAAACATACTCCAAAGATTCACAGAGCGAAAAATCGTAAGAATTGTAAGAACATTAAATATACGAATTATTTGAAGAACCCAGTGCTAAAATCAGTGAACAACATCTTGGACCAGCATCAGCGAACCAGACAGTTGCGTAACAGTACTGCAAAAAGATTACTTCAAAGGGCGAAATCTAATGGAAGTAGCACACGTAATTTGGTGGTGCAATCCGGAGAAAAGCCTAACACAGTGAGAAAATTCGTGTTACCCGTTCGTAGCGTGCATTCGTCAAGGGTTATAAAGCCAAATAAGAGGTTCATCGAGGAATTGGAAGAAATTTCTGGTACGGAGCATAGCGAGAATGAAATTGGTGTAAACGTCAAGAAAAGTAAATTAAATCCAGATAAGCTTGGCAACTTGGAATCAAAATTCAAAGAGGATGCAGTTAGTAAGTTGTGTACAAAATTTAAGGATAAAGATGCAAGGGGCAAGCCAAAAAAGATGATTCAAGGTGTAGACTCCAATGACGAGATTATCACTCAATCAATAAAAAATACGGAGAAATCAGCGAATTCTGTACAAAACGCACAAATATCAAAAACCACTCATAGAGAAGTAAAGAAATCTCATACTATATCCTGTAAGAATAAATTATCAAACAGCACATCTGACAACTCCAGTAATAATCAAGAATGCTCACAAACCTCGAGCAGGATGGCACAAACTGTGAAATCAATTCCCAGAAATCAGAAACAGATTTCTATTCCTACAAAAGTTCTTCCCGATTCCAATGTTCCACACTTCGAGTCTTCCAGAGTTCAGACGAGATCAGGAACTCAAAATGAAATAGCGAGCGATTTAAGTAACCAGGCGAGCTTTGAAAGTGGTGCAGGATTAACGGAAGATGGCTGTGCAGTAACCGAGAATCAGCCTGAAAATAAGACTGTGGTTAGTACATTGAACAATTTTGAGACGGAGAACAATTTATCTGAAAGCGAAAGCGAGCACAGCAATCACTCGGAAGGCGAGCAATCTGAATTCAGCGGAATGAAACTCAATAGTGGCAAAGTTATACTAAGGAAAGCAAGATTAAAATTGGATAGCAAAGGTTTAGCTGGAACAGAAGGACCATTTTCAACAACAAGCACGAGTAATACCATGGGAAGCACTAATTTAGGTATATATATATATATATTTCTCATTTTGTAACAATTGTAAAGCTGTTTTGTTACATCTCCAGCGTAAAACTATCTTGTAATTATAATTGCTTATCTTTCAGGATTAACAGGAACTATAAAATGCGGTGTTTGCGGCGCAGTACGGTTTTATCGATTTGTGAAACAGGCGCGCAAGTTTGGCATTCACAGTTGTGAATCTTGCCGAAAGTTTATAAGCAAAATGATCAAACATCAAGCTTGTGCTAAATCCTCGAACAATGTTCTTCCCATTCTGAAGTGTCATAAAGGCGACGGTTTGTGTTTAGTCCCTCCCGTTGTGAGGAGTCAACAATGGAATCTCATGAGATGCGTTTATAAGGCCAGGTGCCCAGCGTGTTGGTTGAAAATGTGTTTGAAATGTTATGACATTCCACCTGCTTTGAGAACAGGTTTAAATGCGCTATTGCCACCGTTAATGAGAGATCCTTTAAGTATTTCTTTGCCGCTCAATCAAGACGAGGATGGTCAGGGACAAAATTTGGGCTCATCTAAACTCAGCTGGCCCGCGGAAGACAGCTTGGAAAGGAATTTATTTAAATCTGCCATGAGTTGGAGAAATTTCGAAATGGGACAGAAAACGAGTTATCAGGGTACCGGAGGTTTTTTCTATACGAAACTAGATAAATGTAAAACAACTTTTTTTTTTATTTTGTAAATACTTTTTTAAATTGCATTGCTGTTTACTTGTACTCACGACATGATTTTATTGCAGTTGATTCCTCGATGAGTATATCGCCTAATAAAAAACGGAGGAAAAATAACAGGATTAAAGTAAGGAAGAAAATTAAAAATACAGCGCTTGCTTCTTCGACCGGTAGCCAACATTCGCAACCTCTCAGACAAAGGCTCGAGTTGAAAGGGCCGAGAGTTAAGCACGTTTGTCGAAGCGCCAGTGTCGCGCTTGGGCAACCCATTGCGACTTTTCCCACTGCAGACGCGAAAGAAGACAACGAACACGGCAAAAACATTCCAAAGACGTTGAAGGAATCCGAGAGAACGGATAAGAGAGATGATATTACGAAAGACAAGGAAATGCAAAAACATAATGAAGATAATTTAAATCTCAATACGGCACAACAATCTCATTCGAGAAGGGGAAAACCGCAACAGAGTGTATCAACGTCGCATTTTCCAGTGGTAAGTGACAACTAATCAAATTATAACCTTATTATGAATTTCTTTTCAACAGTTAGTGGTTGAACAAAGATACTTATAGTAAAATTATTGATATTTATTTTGTTATGTCGATATTGAATTTGAATTTGAAATTAAAGTAATGTAATTATATTTATTGCAGGTGTCTAAGGCAGCTGTGGATACTGTATATACAGTTTCCATAGATTTTTGGGAGCAATACGATCCTTCCGAGGTCGGAGCGAAGGGTTTTGCCCTTATCGGTTCTGAACTATTTCACATACCTGCCATTTGCTATCTCTGCGGAAGCGCCGGTAAAGAGCCAGTAAGTAACGTTTTAAATATTGTTCATAAATGGATAACGAGTGGACATGTAGTAGTAACGCGTTATGTCTCTTCGGGAACTATCAACGATCATTCTTTCCAGCTGATCCACTGTCAATGCTGTTGCGAGCCATACCATGCCTTCTGTTTGGAACCCAGTGAATGGAACGCTTGTGCACAGCCAAACTGGTGTTGTCCCCGGTGTACGATATGTCAATCCTGCCATCTCAGATCCGGTCCGAAATTATCCTGCATTCGTTGTCGTCAGTCGTTTCATCATTCATGTCTGTCAAAGTCCGGTGTTAGCTCTAGATTGTACAGTCCCGATCGACCTTATGTTTGTCAGAGCTGTATTAAATGTAAAAGCTGTGGTAGCGAGGGTGTCAACGTTCACGTTGGTAATTTACCTCTTTGCTCTATGTGCTTTAAGTTAAGGCAACAAGGAAACTATTGTCCCTTGTGTCAGAGGTGTTACAACGAAAACGATTTCGACACGAAGGTGAGTATCTATAATCTCGACATAGAATAAATTTACATACACAAAATTTGTCTTGTATTTATAACTTATATTTATACTTGTATATTAATCGCATACGTTCTTTTAGATGATGGAGTGTAGCGAGTGTTCCTGCTGGGTACATGCCCGTTGTGAAGGCCTTTCCGATGAGCGTTACCAGATACTTAGTTACCTGCCCGACTCGATCGAATTCACGTGCAGCCAGTGCTCTTCCAATATGAGTTCCTCCATCTGGAGGAATGCCATAGAAGCGGAGCTGAAGGCGGGTTTCATCAGTGTGATAAAATCTTTGAGTAAAAACCGCAAGGTTTGCACGGCTCTCAAGTGGAGTCCTAGAAAGGAATGCCTCTGCAGGCCAATTTCTAGCGTGAGGAAACTGGAATTTTCCGAAGACAAGAGCGAAACTAACTGTGCGAAGGAAAACGAGGAATTGGAAGAGTGCAATGGTGACAAGTTCCCGGATACCGACTCAACTTCGGGTGCCAATTGCAGGGACGGTATAAACAAACCCGATTTGGAGGAACAGTCAATGGACGGTCCCGGTAGAAAAGGTCTGCGACGGCTACGACAGAAATTCCATCTAAGAGAATGCTCAGTTAGGGTGAAAAACTGTATTCCGAAGGACTCTCAAGACATTGAGAGAAAAGACTGGACAAATCAAGATTCGTTAGTTCCTTCGAGCGATGTCACGGAATGCCATTGTTCGGAGCAACAGATCATTGCGAGGCCTTCGCCCACGTTAATGTCGGTGAAACGTAAGGTCAATGGTAACGAGTACAAATCATTATCGCAATTTCATTGTGATATGGAGCATGTAATCAACTGCGTTGGTTCGAAAGATCTGATAGAAACGTATCACGATATTTTGCAAGAGGTCTTTCCATGGTTTACGCCGAAGAACTTTAAGAGCAGCGACGACAATGACGATACATTAACGCCTACTAAAGATGTTGGCAAAGATGTTGCTCTGACGACAAAGTTTGACGATTCTATTCTGGAAGCATGGAAAGAAGAGGTGATGAAAGCGCCGAAAGCGATCGCGGCGAAAACGGCGAATCTATATAATATTCACGTCGAGGACAGCAGATCATGTTGTTTGTGTAAAGGCTTGGGCGACGGGCATGAGACAAAAGAGAGTAGACTGCTGTATTGCGGGCAAAACGAATGGGTTCACGCGAATTGCGCGCTCTGGTCAAATGAGGTGTTTGAGGAAATCGACGGCTCACTGCAGAATGTTCACAGTGCCATTTCGAGGGGTCGTTTGATCCGCTGCTCCGAGTGCGGTAAGAAGGGCGCGAGCATTGGATGCTGCGCGAAGAATTGCAGCAACACCTTTCATTTTCCATGCGCGAGGAACGTCGGGCTCATTTTTAACGATGACAAAACGGTATTTTGCATCTTGCATTTGAATAGTCACGTTTACAAGTCTCTGCAGAATGAGAACGACTTCAGTTTGAAGCGACCGGTGTACGTGGAGTTGGATCGTAAGAAAAAGAAGTTTGCCGAACCCAACAAAGTGAAACTGATGATTGGTTCTTTAATGGTCGACTGTCTGGGTACCATTATTCCCGAATTCTCTGATACGACTGAGAAGATAATACCATGTGATTACAAATGCTCTAGACTCTACTGGTCTACTGTGAATCCTTACAAGATCGTTAGATATTACATTAGAACTTATGTGCAGGTACATATGCCGGACGTCTCGTCCGACATGGAGAATAATATCACCATCGATCACAGCAAAGAGCAAGAAAAGGAAAAAGCGCTGACAGATGCACAGAGAGTCGACTATTTGGCCGTTAAACAAACTTTAGATACGCTCATCGATATCGTGTGCAACAAAGAGGTAGATGAGAATTTAGCAGAGCAAAACAACACGGATCTTTTACCGCCAGAACTGAAGGAAGCCATATTTGAGGATTTACCACACGATCTGTTGGATGGAATCTCTATGCAGGATATTTTTCCAAAGTTGTCATACGAAAATTTTTTAGCCATGGATTTTAAGAGTGACGGTTCTCTTAGCACAGATTTATTTAAGGATGAATTGTTATCATCGGAAGTCGAAGAGACAATAAAGCCGTCGGAGAACAAAATTTCTAAAATGGATTCTTCATCTTTACTGGAATTGGGGGCGCACAACGATCTATGGGTGCGAGTGGAAACAAAGAGCGCGATGCAGGACCTCATGGACGATCTATTTAATTCAAAGAGCCAGAAACGCGGCGGCAGGGAACTGAAACGATCCAAATCCGAGGTGATGTCGAATAATCCGCTGATCGTCGGCGGTCAAAGGCATCATCAACGTTCTTGTAGCCTCACCTGGAGCTGTAAGTTAGACAACACTTATGGTTCCAACATAAAGAGGCGAAAGTTGCCCCGAAATCCATCCAGCACCAAGTCTAACGAGACCGGTCTCATTGTTCTTGACGCGCAAAACGAACGCACGTCCATGTTCCATGAATTGAGGATTCCGGAGAGTATCATGGTTACCGTGGGAAGAGGGAACACGCCTAATATACTATCCGACTCCGTGCGTGAGCTGAAGTACTGCATTGAGGATTCTGCCGCACTGAATCGTCGCATGTTACCAGCCAAGGATGACGCGAAAGAGCACAAAAGGCTATTCTGGCATCCGAGACAGCAACAACCGCGAATAGTACAGGTCGACGGATCGGTTGATGCTAATAGCGCCAGCGAATGCAGTTCACCAGAGTACAACGCTGAAGAGAAAAATGCAAACTTGCAAACATCTGAATCACTATCGATCCCGCAATTGGACGGCATCAACGACGAGCATTCGTCTGACGCGGGTGAGCCGAGCTCGGACAAGGAACTTTGTTTATACGCGCGACCTTCAAATCTGTTACATTCAAAACGTATCTTCGACTTCATCAGATCGCATGTATCAAGTAACTGTGACAAATTGCAAAAGACGAAGAGTGGCAATAGCAACGTTATGATCGCACCAACGACCAGGTGCACTTTGCACAAGACGGGAATTTTATTCAAGGAGAAGAATCTCAATCTGCAGATCCCGCAAGTGGACGGTGCAGGTGATATCTCGAGCGACGACGAATGCGTCTCGTCACAACACATGATGACGCATGAGAGGCTGATTCACGCTTCATACGAGTCGTCGCCGTTCGAGCACATTGATGTCACTTGCAAGAGATGTGGTCGTACGTATCGCAACGAGGAAAGTTACAATCGTCATCTAGACAACTGCGATGCTATGATTACCAGCGATAGCGACTCGGAGACCATGGACAACAAACTGACATCGCCAGAGTCGGGATTTTCACCGAACATGGGCTCGCCGCAGTTCATCACGCTCTCGCCGTCCGAGGGCCACACTCTGACGACTGATTACACGGATATCCAGGCAACATCACCCATCGAGGCGTCTGTGGCGTCACCCCATCCGAGTATCCAGATCGAACCGATCGCCCAGGCGATCATCACACCGCAGATCCATGCGACACACGCCACTGTCGAGACCGTACACCAGACAGTATTAACGTCCAACGATGTGATCGTACAGACTCAGTACACTCGCAGGACCACCACTCTGCCGAACCCAGCAGTATTACCTCCTCAGGAAAGCACAGTGCAGATAACGGAGATCACAGATCCGCCGTCCGTCTCCAGCGATTCTAACATTATAGCGCAAAGCATGGTGAACACGCCGATGAATTCGCCGGACAGCACGAGCTCGCAGACCGTCCCAACCCCGGAGATGTCGCCCAATTTCTCGTCCATGGGCGTGCAGATCGCGCACGAGCCCGCGCAGATGAACGCACAGATCTCCCGAGTCTCCTCAAAGTCGAAGAATTCACGGGTGGCCAAGCCCAAGACCAAGAGCGTCAAGTCGCAGCAGCATGTTCTGAAGAATGTGATGCAGGCACCGCACAATGCCGCGCACAACGCCGCGCACAATGCCAGATTCCAACCGACGGCAATGGCCAACAATCCACCAGTAATTTTACATCAGACTGCCCAGAGACCGCCCACTGTGATCCTTCAGCAAGTGGCACCGCCAGGCATCGTGTCTGCTTACGTGGAAGCGCTACAGCAGCAATCCGGCCAAAACGTACAATACATCACGACGATAGGCGGCGGACAGCACGAGACCGGGTTCAAGCCGCAGCTGATAGCCGCGAATCCCTTAGTACCAGGCACCTACATACAGGCACCGTCCACCGACAATCTACTGGCGCTGCAGAACGGTGGTATTTCAATACTGCCAAGCGTTCAGATCGCACAACCACAACCTACGGTATTGGGCACTATCATACAGCAACAACCCAGTGCGATTCAATGTGGCGTTATATCGTCGGAGCAGCTGCTGTTAAGCTCCACGCCTACCCTAGAAATGTTCACCGACCCAACTGGTGGCATGTTCGTATCGAATCAACCAATGTACTACGGATTAGAAACAATCGTTAGTAACACTGTGATGTCGTCTAGCCAATTTATGGCAGGCACCGTACCACAGGTATTGGCCAGCAGCTACCAGACGACAACACAGGTGTTTCAAGCGTCCAAATTGATGGAGCCCATCGTGGATGTGCAAGCTGTGCCGGGCGTACCTACTGTGACGACGATGCAGAACGTGTCGAGCATACCGAACATGTCTGGTGTACCAAACATAGCCGGCGTGCCTAACATAGCGAGCGTGCAGGGCGTGAGTGGTATGCCCAACGTGTCCGGAGTGCCTTACGTGGTGGTGAACCAATCAGCGCCGCCGCTGCCACCGGTACCAACAGCAGCTCCGGCACCACCACCACCGGCACCAGCACTAGTATCGGCATCGATACCGGCACCAGTCTCGATACCAACTCCAGCGTCGATTCCAGCACCAGCATCAATATCAGCGTCAGCACTATCAGTAGAATCAATCGCGACACCGCCGCAGATCAACATTTCTCCCACATCCCATGAGCGAATTTACAGTGGTGTCGCATGTAGCGCCGTGTCACCGCTACCATGTCAAAATGCAAGCATAGAGCAATCGATAACGTCGATACAGGTGGCTGACGTGTGTTCGTCGAACGCGACGTCGGCGAGCGTAGTGACGCCGACGAAGTTATCATCGCCGGTGCCACCTCCGCCACCACCGTTGCCACCACCGACGGCACTAGCACCGCCACCTCCACCTCCACCGCCTCCGCCTCATGCTATGCCGATTCCCCGAGTCGCTGTCAGGCCTAGTCCGGTCGCACACCCCGTCCAGGCAAATCATGGAGCCACCTGGAAGATCATCGAGCCATTGTTCGGCGCCGAGCAACCGATGAGCAAAAGTGTACGGCCGTACTTTGACTCGAAGCACGTATCGGAGAACACCAGTATGATCAAATCGAGCATATCATCATCTAAAATACCGCCTCTGTCGAATCATTATGTCACGCAGAGGAATTTAATTGTAAATAATAAGTCAAACCACGATGTAAATAGCGTGCATAAGAGCTACAATGGCAGTACCGCGTTAAGTCCGAACTCTGCGAACGCGAACGTTAACAGTACCGGCCCGATTGTCTCTAATTCCAATCCCGTGCAGAACAAAATCACAATGCCGACGAGCAACATGCCGACCAGTCGGCCGATGAATAGGGTACTGCCGATGCAAGCGGTGACGCTCAAGCAGGATCCGGCGAAAAAAGATGACTTGGTGATTGAAGAACCGACGAAACCAGTGATTAAGCCATGCGAACCGGAAATTGTGGAACCGAAGAAGGAAATTGCCGAGCAGATAGAGATAAAGAAATCAGAGATCGCACTCGACGATATCAGTGACAATATCAAGCTGAATACGGAAACTTTAGAGAAGGTGAAGGAGAATCTCAAACTAGAGCTTGACAAGGAGAAGCTGCAGAACACATCGTTGAAGATAGTGCTGCAGAAACAGTTACAGGACGGCTCTTACAAGATCACGCGCAACATGAAGGCGGTGACCCAAAGTAAAAAGATGCCGCAAGTGACATCCGTGGAGATATTGCCGTCGAAGCAGGTACCTCAGATCGCGTCGTTGCAACTGCTGCCGATCAAAACGTTCACGCTCAAGGCGAACAAGTTCGAGGATAAGGTGAAGCCTGTGGACGCGAAGGTGAACATACTCAAGGCCAAGTCGCCGCCCGTAGCTGTCAAGAAACCCAGAATAGTGACCAAGTCGATCAGACCGTTGCGAAGCAGTCCGCCGCAAGTGCAAAAGAACTGTACAAAGGGGCCGATCCTGATGTATGAGATCAAGTCACAGGACGGCTTCACCCATACGGCCTCATCTATGACCGAGGTCTGGGAGACGGTGTATCAGGCAGTACAGAATGCACGCAAGGCTCACAATCTGCCTCCTCTGTCTCACAACCCCTTGTCCGAGGGTCTCGGCTTGGAGAACAATGCGGCCGTTTATCTGATCGAGCAATTGCCGGGCGTCAACAGATGTAGCAAGTATAAGCCAAAATTCCATACTTTGGCGCCGCCGAAGCCCGATGAGATGGAGAACGAGCTGCCGGCGGCGTGCGCCAACGGGGCGATACGGGCGGAGCCCTTCAAGGGCAGGAAAGTGTACGACATGTTCAGCTGGTTGGCGTCGCAGCACAGGCCACATCCTAACATAATAACAATACCGGAAACGGAAACTAGGTAAGAATTCTTGCGTATATACAGACATAAAAACACAGTTATTTTATAATTGTTTTTTGTAAATTATTTCAAACATAATTTCTGAGATATATTTTTCTGCATAATAAATAGAATCTACAGTATCTTAGATTAATAATAAGTAAGCGCCGTAATTTATTCAATAAAACATTGCGATGTGAATGCTGTTTCAGGCGAGCCGCGAGTACCAATTTGCCAATGGCAATGCGCTTTAGAATACTTAAGGAAACATCCAAAACATCTGTCGGTGTGTATTATTCTCACATACATGGTAGAGGACTGTTTTGTTTGAGAGATATCGAGCCGGGTGAGATGGTCATTGAATACGCCGGTGAAGTAAGTAGCAAACAACTATTCATAAATATTGGAAAATGATATCGTGATTATAATCGGAATCGCTATTACTATTATTATTACTGAAATTATTGATTATCATTAGGTTATTCGATCCTCCTTGACCGACAAAAGAGAAAAATACTATGACAGCAAGAACATAGGCTGTTACATGTTTAAAATCGACGATCATCTAGTTGTTGATGCTACTATGAAGGGGAATGCAGCTAGATTTATCAATCATTCGTGCGAGGTACGAGAGATTTCTTTCTTTTCACTTTTATCTAATATTGTAATACAAATTGGCAAAAGCTTTTATGTAATGTTTTGTATTAATGTTTTTAAATGTGTAAAATAATAATTATTTTAAATTACATTTTGTATAATATGATTATGTAATATATAATCAAATGTTATACGTATGTACGTTAATATTATGTGTAAATACACATAATATTAACGTACATACGTATAATATCATTACATATGATACATTTAAATTTCTGCGGTGTGTTACATGAAAATATGTGTGTTACAGCCAAACTGCTACTCGCGAGTGGTGGACATTCTAGGTAAGAAACACATACTGATTTTTGCTCTTCGTCGCATTATTCAAGGGGAGGAGCTGACATACGACTACAAATTCCCATTCGAGGATATCAAGATCCCGTGTACTTGCGGTTCTCGCAAATGTCGCAAATACCTCAACTGAGACTGCGTATATACAGCTTATCCTAAGCAGCCGACCGATGACAAAGAAATAAGATATGTGCTATAATTGCGCGCGCGCTTTCGAATAGGATTCGTTTTATTGAATGTTATTCATTTTACTCATCATCAAACTATTTTCAGAGATTGCAGCTTTTTATTACTATAAAAGAACATAGATTATACATTTTAAATATTAGAAGGCCAGACGTAATACGCGAAGCACAGCGATTACGATGATGTTACTTTAGACAGCTACGTTCCTGTAGTTGATTTAACGGGGGGTATATATACACATATACCTATAGCAATAAACCATTCGAGTATGTCCTGCTTTCGTATCCGACAAAGTCGTGCGTTTTACTAATGCGCTTCAGACTTTTGAAAGTGTTACTTTATTCACGCCTGTGCTTTCTCGCACGACTTTTAGACTCTACCTATTATCTACTATTGAGGCTTAAGTGTACAAGTTATCTTACACTTTACACTAAATGCGAGTGCTCTTTAGTTCGCATAATTCCTGTGCATCTTGCGCATGGATCTCTCGATGTTTTAATCGGGTTTGAAAACAAACTCTTCTTAGACACGAGCATATCGAATGAAAATGGAAAATGATTCCACGAGAATGAATATAACGAGAAAGCAGCGGATTTTCGACAATGATCGCAGCTTTCAGAAAGTTAGTAATGGTTCTTTCGAATGTTGCAAGATAAAAATGACATAAATAATAATGTACAAATATGATCGTATCAAACGCGTGAATATAAAGTACGCGATAATTGTATATTTAAATGAATTGTATAAATTTTAAATTTAGTGTACAGTGTATGACTAACTTCGTGACATTTCATGTCTGCTGTAGGGCCAGATTTCAAATGTTTTTGTAAAATATGTAATTGTTAGACTAGATATATCGTCTTTGATGTAAGTACAGCAAACCAGTTTTAACTTAAGTTAGGAATGTAGGCATTAAGGAGAGAGATAGAGAATGGCAAGTGAGAACAGTCTCCTGTAGCAGGATATTGTTCGAAGGTGTACCTACTTTGGCAGACATTGATACAATTTTGTGTTTTATTATTTACGTGGCGTCATTGCCGAGAAATGATATTTGTTTTTCAGATCATGCTATTTATTCGTAATGAAAATGAAGCGAGTTTGAGTATTCGCCTTCTCTTTTTCTTTTTTGTACATTTTTTTAGATGTTGCATCTATATTTGTGCTTCCACCTTGCCAAGATCATCATTGATTATCCGAATTCTATTGTCCAAATGATATTTGAGATGCGATATTTTATTTAATGATTACTTAATGGAATTCGTGATTGTAACTGATTTGATTAATTGGTTAATCAGAAATTGGTTGTAATCGAGAGAATTATTATTCGCTTAAATTTAATCGGTTAATCAATTTATCGCTGAAACTTATTAATCATTAATTTATTAATTGCATAAACCGGTTAATATCTTGATTACTTATTTGTTTAATTTAGTTAGATAACAGAAATAGCAATTAATCATTTTAGAAGAAAAATCTTGGAAAATGAAATTAATCGACCGGAATAAATGACTAAATTAATAAGAACCGGTTTAATCTATAATCGAGTATATATGTAATGTTAATCGCTAATCGATTTTAATCAGCATTTGTTTTTAACCAGTTAATTGAAGTGATTGGTTTTCACGAGCTCTATTATTTAATAGAATCGCTGACAGTTTTAATAATCCTTTCAAAAGAGTTTTTATCGAAAAATCAGTTTATTCGTTCAGATCGACGAAGATTTATGCATTGTTTGAGATAAACGTCTCCGGGTACGTTTCCGGGGAGCGTTTGTGATATTTTCCCATAATGGGAAATATATTAGAGATGCTTTTATAGGAATATATATTTTACATTTTTATGGATAAATATATATATATTTATATGTACATAATATGTATACTTGGATATACATAATATGTATATATAGATATATATACACATACCATATATTCCGTACCAATATCCTTCTGTGAAGTCCAGTTTTGCCTTACTTTTACATGTACCTACGCTTTCACCCGGTGATAGATTTAGATATACATATATTTACGCAAATGATATTTTATATTCGAAACTAACACAACCGAAACGGCGTGGCACGGCGCCCTCCAATACAACTACGACAATGTATTTTAGCGCGATTAATCAATTTCTGCCGAGGTGGTAGTCCCTTAAATTTTGGTGCTCCATGGACACCGTTAAGTGCACTTTTCATGAAAAAATGGCCTAGAGTAAGAGATAGTAAGATTGCAGTGCGGAAGTGTTTGATAATAATAAGAAATGCGTTATACGAAGAATATTGATCGTGAATTATTTAAAGAGGTAATATAAAGGGAGTGAAATGGTGGCAGGAGCGTATTATTTGAGCACGCGAATAATGTCAGACGTGCTGCGATTTTAATCGGCCTGGTTTGGTACAAAGCGCGTATGCTGAGTTGTAAAAAGTTATGAAAAACGAGGGAAAACGGAAACCTGTTCTGGTCACGAGAAATTGCCATTTTTTAGATATTTTGTGAATCTTTTTTTTTAATATTATAATTACCGATGATTAATAACTATTATATTCGAAGAGGAATATTGTTAATATAATAATAATTAATTTTAATCTGTACATGAAAAATAATACGACTAGTAAGGATGGTAACTTACTTGAAAATATAACAATGTTAGATATTTTATTGATATTTATTGATTATGAACGAGACGGTATTAGGGTTGACGGAAAAGTACTAACGTAAAATAAAAAAAACTAAACGATTTAGGACCGGTGCACATATATGGTAGTCACATTGATTGACGCGGATACAAGGATCACATCCTTTCTTTTCTTTCTAGCGAACGAAGCAACCGAAGCAACCGTATATCTTCAATTTGATTACAGCCTCCTGGATCGTTACGGACGTCAGAATTGATTTGGGCTTAAAAAAAAATGTATACTCCGTAGACATGCATACCATGTAACCCGATTTTTACATCGTATTATGATTGTAAGCTATAGACTATCCATCATCGTCCAACATCATTTCTACACTCGCGAATAGACTTGAATTCTCAGTACATTGTTCCCTTTTTCTCATTTGTTATCATCGATGACTTCTGTAAAGTACCCACGCGAGTACTTCGGCAAAAAGGTATGGAACAGTTTGAGTGTGTGCTTGTAGCGACACAAAAAGTATGAGAGAGAGAGAGAGAGAGAGAGAAAGATTTTTACTTGTCTCCCGATAATCCTTGCCTGATATATATGGACGAATATCTATCGGGTGCTTTCTGGAACATACTCTGTGTCTTTTTGAACTACTCTTTAAACTGCGTGGAAAGGGCGTACGTCCCACCTTAGTATTACGCATACAGCCTTCATTATTATTATTATTATTATCGCTATTAATTATAATCTCTATACACACTAAAAAAAAAAGGAGAAAGAAAGAGAAAGCATAATACATCACTACTCAAGTCACTCGTATATTTGGGCACATTTAAGCACCGTTTGTTTACTACACCCATCAGCACCTTTCAAAAATAAGAGCTGCGTGTAAAAAAAAAAAAGAAAAAAAACGACGAACATCCGAAGAACGGTACGACGAATGAACGTGTAGTCTAACAATAATTAAAGAAAAAAAAATGATACTAATGTATAGATGTAATAGATAGATCGTTTCTCTCCGACTTTTACGCATGTTTTACCTCTCGACAGACGGACTCGCTCCGAACGGACGTCGCGTTGTTGCGCTTAAAATTGCGAGTGATTATGTTATTTCGCGGAAACGAAGCACGCGGTGCGTATTACCGCGTTCTCGGGACGCGACGCGACGCGACGCGGTTTCGGCGCTTCGTCACGCCAATTTGCGATCTCTCACAACCAGGAATTTCGTCTCATCGCGCACTTTAGATCTATTTCTTTTTTTCTCGAGAGAGAAGGATAAGCTGAGAAGATTCAAATATTATTCTTACGATTTAAGGGATTAGAGGAGGAAAAATTGAAATGTAAAACGCTTCTTAAGATGTGTATAAAACTACTATTCTAACGTTTAAACAGAGTGTAGAATTTTGAAATATTGTACTTGTTTAAAAAAAAAAAAGAAAAGTAAGAGGGAAAGATAAATAACAATTACTGACAAACTCGGTACGGCGGTACGAAAGGGAAAAAGAAAAATTGAAAAAATTGTCTGTGATTATCAGTCATAATAATCTTTAGGTCGACATATTTTTTAGAGAATATTTTTTAGGAAATTACAAAATTTATGATATATCCCTATTATTGATATGATATTGGATCAGACACGCGCTATACGCATAATAATATTAAAAGTGAAATTGAGGAAAAAAAAAAGAAAGAATGATGAACTGTAAAAGTTGCAAACTGTTTAAATAGAGTTACAAAATAGTTGAGATTCGATGGCTGTTGTAAAATATTCAGTGTTTGGACAAATAATTATAAAAAAACTATTTATAACTAATATCGAAGTAATATTATTACGGTAATATTATTATATCGCATATTACAGTAGCGTTTTTATCCCTTCTTGCGTTTGCATATTTATGACGGACATAGGTTGTAGGGAGAGGAAGAGAATTTCGGTAAACGGAGGCCCGATCGAGCAAAACTCACTCTCGCGATTAAATGAATGGGATTAATTGAACGAAGTTGCCGAAAACGAATCCGGAGGGGGGAACAGAAGGGTGGGGCGGGGTACGATGACGGGAGGGAGGGAGGGACAGGGGGCATTTGCCACACGTTTTTTGCGTGTAAATTGTCGTTATCAATCCATCTACTTATCGTAGAGAACTTATGAAGTTTAATCGTAATATCTACATTAACCAGAAAAAAAAGGTACGCGTACCGCATAGAAAAGGAAAAAACACATAGCCGCTTTTCATCACAGGACACGTACACGTACATACACACACACACACATATATACACACACGAGAACACACAGATATTGCCCATGTTTTGTAATTAAATGTTTTGTTAGTATATATTATACGAAGAAAATTAACAAAATAAAAACACAAGTGGAAATATGAGAGAAGCATGTGCGTGTTGTACATTCTGTCGTACGTCATGTATTTCCTCTCTTTCGCTTCGGAAGAGTAATTTGTGTGCGTCTCGACGTCGTTACAGACCGATGCCTTCGATATCGCTCTTCAAACATCGGGTTCGCATAAATTAAAATCGCATCAGAGCCCCGCACCGTGCGAGATGTCAATTCCTCTTTTGATGCAGATCTTAATTTACTTCTCGGAATTCAACGCGACTCGGGGTAAAACGTATCGTTAGAATCACTTGGTTCTTAATTTGCCATGTTGCGGATTCTCGGGATTCATAGCTTGAAGCAAATTCTTTCGCTGTGTGCATTTTTCTTTTAATATGTATTCGAATCTTTTTTAATTTATCTCGCATATGTTTGCTAGAATTCTTGATATTAAAAGAAAAAAATTTGAAGAAATATAATAGAAGTCAAATTAAATAATTATAACGTATCGTTAGAGTCATTTGGTTCTTATCACATTCTTTATCACATTGAAGCTTTTTAGGATTCATATTGAAGCAAACTCTTTCACTGTTTGTTTTTCTTTTAGAAATATCGAAATATTTTTAAAATTATTTCGCTTAAATTGGAGTTGTTGATATTAAAAGTAAAATTGTTGAAGAGAAATACAGCGGAATTCGAATTAAATAGCTGTAAACGAGAGAGAGAGAAAGGTCAGTGATCCGAAAGATTCCTGCGCAACAAAAGCGAGCGACAGGAAGACAATCCTCTGCCAACGTTTACTTTACAAAGTGCCTCAGAACTGATACTTTTTGTGCAGCAAAACTCACGGCGGGACGCGAGTAATAATAGAAACGCGGCGCTACGTCGTCTCACATAATTACGGGGGCGAAATCCGCGGGTCGCCACGCGAGGAGCCGTCCCTTCCGCACGCCGTGCGAGATTGTCACAGCGACGCTTCAACGAAATCGCACGCACGCACGCACGGGGAGATTCGCGGACGCCAGTCCGTGTGTCTGGTTAGTCTCAAATATCGTCGGGGCGCGCAATTAATCGCGAGAGTCGCACGAGGCGACCAATCTCAATCTCGCCTCGTTTCGTTCCCACGAGCGAGAGACGGGCGAGCGTCGCGCTTTTCGCGCGGGTGAGAACTCCTCGCCCACACGCCCGTACGCAGGTATAATTACGTGTACGTACACGCGTGCGTGACCGAGTCACGCGCGACCGGCCACGGCGATGCGTCATGGACAACGCAACGCGGCTGAGGAAAATACGCGGCGCGTCGCACTTTACGCGCGATGCGTCCGCGCGACTTACTCATCGAGCCGAGCCAACAAACGCGTACGACGAAACGAGGGACATTCCGCGCGTTTACTCGCGGCTTTTTACCTCGCGCGCGCATCCGACATCGCGGTGCGTCGGAGATGTCAAAACGCTCCGGGATATTGTATCATGAACAGCGATTCGCACTTGCGGTTTGATTCCCACGCGGGCGGCGATTGTCCACCAATAACGCCGAACGTAGGCGTCAAGGCTCATGCCGTCGAGGAAAACAGCGGCAAGATACATGAGACTTTGAATCCGTTCTCTAGACGAATTATAAATTTACACGGCGAAAATATACGATAGCTTTTCGCGGAAGAATTAGACGATTGTGTCTGGACAGCTATTTTTAATTTTATTACCGTTTGGACTTTTAAAAGCGTCGTTTGTTTAACATCTGCTTAACACTTCGACTTCGTCGGCGAGATTTCCTTTTCATTATAAGGCGCATTCGTCAGGATAAGAGTATGAAATAAAGAATTTCGCGAAACGTATGTGAAATCTTCCGCTGTGAGAACTATTTTTCAAATAATTACGAATAACATATTTTAAAATGTAAAAATCATTTGCCGTTCTCGGCGAAGCGTTAATTTGTTCAAATTATTCGATTTCAATTTCGACGATCAGTTTTCCTTTTACTGATTATGAGATGGAAAAATTTATGCAAAAATATTGTTAGATTATCAAAATTCAACCCGTATCTAGCTTTCTTAGTCTTTATTCAATATTAAAATTCCTTTTTTTCTTCTATTTTTGTCTAGAATTTGTCGAAGAACGGAGAAAAGAACGGAGTGATGCAGTTGCGAGTTGCTTCGATCTTGTTCCGGCGACGTGCGTGACCGCGGCACACCGCGGCATTTCGGCCCGTCGCGCGAACGCTGATGGAACGTTCCGCGTTTGTTTACCCGCAAATTACTTGCTTTGCTTACCCTGCTTACCGCACGGTCGACATAACTCACCGTGACGGATTCAATGGAACGCCCGTTAAAACAAATGCAGTTTTGATGCGCCGCGTCCCGCGGGACGTTCTGCATTCTGCATTCAAGCGTGATTTTGCCCCGAAGACCGTACGCGCGTTTTACGCATCCCGATGTGGAGCGGACCAGAAATAGCCGAGCGAAAACGCACGCGAAATGAAGGGAAAATTATATTTGATCGAGAGGGATTCGATATAAATCTTAATCTTCAATGAAAAAAAATGAGAAACGTGACACGTGTATTGTCACAAATTAAAAAAGCTTGAGCTTTTCAATTATCGAACGTGGGTTCAATATTAATTTGTAAGTGAAATAAATGTTTTATATTGTGCATTCTTTTCACGGTATTTTAACATAAATAATAATTTGTAATTTACGTAAAACGTAGTTACGCAAAACGTAGAATGAACGATAAAGAACTAATATTAAACTGAATCGCGAAAATAACAGAAAAATGATTAATGTTTATATTTTATTTCAACGAAATTGTCTTAAAATTCATAAAAATAATACTATTTCTATATCATAGATATCAATTAATGAAAATTTTGATCTTAAAAATGCACTATATTTATAATACAATAATACAATAAATATTAATCAAATCTATCACTATTAGAACAAACGACATAGCATTGTAATATACGTTTATTACAGAAAATGTTTAAAGTGTCTATTGTAACGCACGCATTTCGTTTTATTTTAAAATACATATTAGACATCGGATCCTATCAGAAAACATCGTGCATTACAGCGAAAAACTAGTATCTCGAACATTTTCATATAAATTTACTACACCGGTGTAAAAATAAAGCCTAAACGCATTTGCATTCACACTTTCACATATCGACATTTCTCCCCTCGCGTTTCGGACTCTGGGATTCACTCCCCGAAGCATTAATAAATAAGAATTGGGGGCGAGGGTAAGAATCGTCCCGTACAAATGTATTTGTGCGTGCCGACGGCATTTCGCTCGTGCAATCGAGCCTTCAAAGTCGCACAGGCGCGCGGATTCCTATTTTAAATTATTCCATCATTATTTCCATCTTAAATTAAATCCACGTGCAAGCCGGTCCGTTTATAAATCACTAGATTCATGGATCTCCTCGCGGATTCTTGCTACGCCCGTATCTTCCACGCATTCCTCGATCTCTCTTCTCGTTCTCTCTTTTTGTGATTCTGGCAACCAACAGTCGGAACCGTCCAAATTACGCGACGAGACCAGCGCGCGCTCGCGCGCGCGTCCCACGTCGCTCCGCCGTTCTCGCCCGCTCTTACGTCACGATTGTTCTCTTCGCGCTCCGCGTGCAAGCGCTCGAAAGCGCGGATCCCGCCGCGCGCGCGCGTCGTAAACGCGCGCACGCGAACACGCATTTGTTTCCGCGGAACAGTGAATAACCTCTCTCCCCGGCAGTTCGTTCTCATATGCGCGCGCGCTCACGCTCGCGCATGTATGTATGTAAACGAGCGCTCGGGAACCAGGTTGCCACCCCTTCCCCCTTCCCGCCGCCCCCGCGCCGTCGCGCCACGCTGCGCGTTTTCTCCGGCGATTTCAAGAAAGCCATACAGCTCCTTTCTGCCCTCGGCCGTCCTCCCGTCGTCATCCCTTCCCCCTCCCCCTCCTCCTCCTCCTCCGGAGGCTTGCTCGACGCGACTTCGACTCCGCCGTCGCGTGGTTCGCCTCGGCAACGAGAGTAGAGTCCGCGTGCTTCCCCTTCCTCGCGCCGCACTCTCGTCCGCCTGCCTCTCCGCTCGCTCGCTCCCCCTCCATCTCCCCCATGATGCATTCGTGCGACCAGGAACGTGACTGAGAACGTTCCCCGCTCGGATTTTGCTCTTTTCCGTTTTCGATAATTGCCGCGTCGTCGTAAAAAAATATAAGGATGTAAGATTTAAAAAAAATATTTAGTCATTTAGTGAATAAAAAAATCTTTTCTGAATTAAGAATCATTTATGGGATTTTTTCTCTCGTTATTAAGAGAGATAGTTGTATGCGAGAATACGGCACGAATAAGCGAAAATAACAATCTCGGATAACGGCGAAGAGTACGTAATAGGTGATGTAAAACGAGTTGTGAAAACTGTCACGTTCATCTGGCCTCTAGCCTCGCGCGAGTTTACATACGTAGTCGGTAACGAAAACACACATGTATACGTAACGAAACGGCGTCGGCGGAGCCGTCGTAGCCTACATACGTCACTGCTCTCGTGAGAAGCGAGCGACGAGGTGTTAGTCACCTCAAGGACGTTCGTTGTAATTGGGATAGGTCGGACAGAACCGTCAGTGCAACGAGGAGAGAACGCTGCGCGCGGCGCGGCGAGGAGCGAGCTCGCGAGAGAGAGAGAGAGAGAGAGAGAGAGAGAGAGAGAGAGAGAGAAAGACGACGCGAGGGACGGTCATGCACTTCAAGGTACAGTAGAAACTCATCGCGCTGGAGGCACGCGTGGAAAAGAGAGAGACAGTAGGAGCGTTGCGACGTGAGCGGAAAGAAGGAATGCGCGCACGCGCGGAGGAAAGAGAGAGAGAGAGAGAGACGGTTAAATTTTGTTTCGACACAGGGAAGAAACGTGAGCGCGCGAGAGAAAGGGTGACACGGCGAGGGACGAGGAGCGACGGAGACAGCCAACACGAGTAACCGAGCGTAGAGCGGAGCTGAGCGGAGCGCGGACTGCGAGAGAGACCTGAACGGGGAGGCGAGCGTGGTGGAGGAAGCCGCGCGAATGGGGGGCGAGCGCCGTAGAGGCGGCAGGGGAAGGGGGAAGAGTCCGCGCGCCGGTGTCGCTCGCGGCTATCTGTAAATGGCGCCCAGCCGTGAACGTCGGCACGTCACGGACTCCCTTTTCTCACTCCTTCCTCTTCTCTCCCGCGTTCTCGGCGGTGCTCGGTGCGCGAGCGAGAGCGGGCCTTCCGCGCGCGTATTCCGCGGTGAAACGACATAAACGCGGCCGCCTTTTTTTCTCCAGTTGTACGAAATACAAGAATCGGGACCCGCGGTGCTGTGCGACGTGCGATCGCGAGTGCGTGCATCATCTACGATCTCTCTCTCTCTCTCCCTGCCTCTCCCGTTCCCTCTCTCTCTCTCTCTTTCCCTTCCCCGCCTCCTCTTCATCCCAGCCCCACGCTACCTGCCTTCTTCCCCCTCTCTTCCCGTGACTCTCTCTGTCTTTCTCTCGCGGCCACCGCCAACGACGTGTCCCGCGCGCGTTCGCCTGTGTTTCCTCCGCGGCTCGGGGCAATCGTGGCTCTCTTCCTGGTGTGTGCGCGTCAATGCTCAGTGGCGCCCTTCGTCGAATTCGCGTGCAGGCAACATGGAGGAAGGTGCGGTGGTGCTACGATAGTGGTTTCCAAGCGAGGAGAGTGCTACGCGACGACAGCAGCGCCGTCGTGCTGCCCGGAACGACGAGTGTCGCGGCTCCTATCGTCTGCTGCTGCTGCTGCTGCTCTTGCTCCCTCAAAGCAACGTTCTCCATCTCCTTGCCCGTCGCTTCCTCCGCTTCCTTCTCCTCCGTCATCTCCTCGGCCATCCCTTCTTCCACCCTCCTCTCCACCTCGTCCTCCGCTTCTTCCTCCTTCCTTGGCGACTACGATCACGACGACTACGACGACGACGACATCGGTGACAGCGACAACGACGACGAGTCAAAGCGCCGGTTTCCTCGCCTTTGTTCGGACCGGCGATCACGTCGCCGCGGAGTCTACAGGTAAAGAATGCAAGAGTTATTTTTGCGACCTTTTCCCTCTCTCCCTTCGGACATGAAGCGCACTCGCATCTTACTTCCTCCTCCCTCCCCCGGTCGCCCCTTCGTCACTCCGGCCGCCTCGTTACCGGATTCGACCATTCCGGATCGGAGTGGTGACGGAGAGATGTTTATGCTCGCGCGACGAGGGAGTTCGGGGAGTCGACCCTTCTTGTCATTGCGCGCGCGACTGAGAGACGGCGGCACTTTAACCTTCTATGAACCATTTTCATGAATGTCGAAGAATGGTGATTCGGAGCGATTCTCTTTGTCCTTTCCCCGCCGAGGGAGTCCCCAGTGAGGAATGGTTGATCGATGTTGAATCGATATCGACTCGATGTTCTTTTGCGTCGAAAAGACATCACCTCGATATCTTTTCGATCATTATTTCTCACTAGGTCCTGCCCCTACGGAGGATTCGTCTGTGTTTACCTTGCGAGAAAGGGAGGTTAACGCTCGCAGGGGGTGAAGAGGGAAGGAGGCGAGCGTTTTGATTAAAGAGAACCGTTCCTGTGTTTTCAAAAATAAAAAGGAATGATCGTATGAGTTTCGACACGTATCCGCCTCTCGGCGTGTGTTTGTCCCGCTTGTTGACTGGCGCGTTTTCAAAAATAGGTCACTATGGCATCTAACAATATATAACGACGTGTATCCCAAGTTAATAACGTTAAACAAATACGTTACGTTACCTTGAAGTCGCAGGACTCGTTGAAGGAAATAAGGAACACTTGCGAAACACACAGTGGAAGGTTATTCACAGTGGTTGAACGCTAGGCTGTTCGTTTTCATCAATAGAGATCATTTTAATAGCGGTTTTAATTCATCGAAAGAAAAGTACAGTTACTTTTGGACCCAAACACAATTTTATAATATTTCTAATGATGGTTATGGTCAACATAATGAACGCATATAGTTAAGTTATTCATATTTATTGTTAGAAAGATTGTAAAATTATGGTTGGGTCCAAAAGTAATTAAATTTTTCTCTCAGGGTTAAATCTACAGATTTATTATATAGAAATTATACAGAATATAGATATTCTATAGAAAAAGATATAAAGTGAATAAAATTGACGAGATTAAAGTGACTCTGCACCGGCAGAAATGGACAAGAGCCGAGAAGTCGATCGAATGAGATTCGAAGCTAGAGAGAATCACGCGAAGATTTGCCGAATCGAAGTCAATTGATTTTACACCCCTGAACGAATCGATTTTCGTTTCCTTATTCGATTCCATTCTTCCCTTCCCTATATTTGATTTAAATAAATTTTTTCCCCGTGAAATTTCGCCCACAATTTTATCATCGTGGGCGCGATTGAGGATCTTGCGGAGAAACAAAGTGGACTGCGAGGGGGAATAGATTTTCTTCTCGCGATTCGCGCGCGACGCCGGCTCGTTTCGCGCGCGCGAGTTCATCCCTCGGGAATCGCGCGCGGCACGGCAACGCGTCCGCGAATCGATACGCCACTTCGGCCAGTTGCACGTTGGCTCGCCGGCTCTTTAACGTGGTGCATCGATAAGAGGCCCCCGGAGGCATTATTATCGCGTGAATACGCGGCACGGTTGCCGCGAGCCGTCTCATGTGCCGTAATATTTCGCGACCCCGGCTGTCCCCCCCATTGTTCCGTCATCCGGGGTGAAATTTCCTTGTGCAGCGGCAAAAGTCCGAGATTCGATTGTACGTGAATGTGGGTTTTTCATTTTAACATTAATTAGCGCTCGCGACGCTTTCACAGCTGTGTGTTGCATTTTTTTGTGTTCATCTTTATTTTTAGTCTTTAAATTGAATTGTTTGAAAACTTTCGAAAACAAGATTCAAGCTCCGTATTAAATTCTTAATTCTCCAATCGTCGCTCGCGGTCTAAAATGTTTAATAAAACGCATTTTTTTCGTAATAAAATTTTATAAGTATTTAATTCGTAATATAATTTTAATTTTATAATTTTATAATGAATTTTAAAAGGCCGAATAAATATTATTTCCAAAAGATATAAATTTATTTTTTATATAAATATTATTTCCAAAAGATATAAATTTATTTATATAATNAAATATTATTTATATAATAATTAAAAACATAATAAATATAATAAAATTCATAACATATATAAATTTTTTTTATTTGAGATATCTCAAAATCTCCCACACGTCGACTCGTGTTACAAAGAATTGCGCGACAACCGAAGGGTTAATAATAATAACGATTTTACAATTATAAGTTAAAATGTCTAGTATTAGGCATACAATATTCGCGCGCAATCAAGTAAAATACGTTCGCCTTCCTATATTCGTACCATAGATCGTAATAAGGAACGGAGTCAGGGTCGTCGCGTGTTGTCAGCTAGAGTTCTTTGTTTAGGAGAGACCAGGAGACGATGATCCCCACGGCCGAGTCACGACAATCGGGTCGCGCTGATCGCCGTGGAACGCGTCTTCGCGTCCGTTTCGTCGGTCGGTTGGTCAGCCGATCGATCGATCGATCGATCGGCCGGGAAATCGACGAGAGACGGCCAACATGTGCTCCGCACGTCGTTGAATCGCGGATAAGGTCGAGAGGGAAAGGGAAGCGCGCGGCGTTACGTCGATCGCGTTGCACGCGCTGCGATTCCCCCCTTTTCGCGTTAAGAATTGCGTGCGAGAGTCGCTTTCGCGTAACACAATGGGAAAAGTTCACTCTTGCGGATCGCGTCTCGTTGCGCCGTCGGGGATTATACGCGCCGCTGATAACGCGACGCACTACGGCGCGATCTTGGATAAAAACGTAACGATGGAAATGCACGTTGCGACGCGTGAACTTTCTTAAAACAAAGCTGACGTTGATACTTAATGGTCCCTATTCTTCCGAGGTCTATGAATTTGACATCTCAAAATGTGAATTTTTACAAAATTCATTGTTCTTCTGGAAGCCACTAATCTATTTAATGTAGTAAAACTTGTCATTTATTATCCGATTATTTGTATCAGAAAATAAATTTTTTTATTCGATGAGATGTGAAATAAAGTATGACAGACTTTAATAAATAAATGGTTATTTTGCATAATTATATTTATATACATTACCGTATATATTATTATTTATTATTATATAATTGTCGGCGATTATATGTGCAGTGCAAGAAATAATACAACTAGGCATAAAATTTTATACGTACATATAATCTTAAACGTATTTAATTTTTTGAAGCGTGAAAATCTGTTTATCAAGATTATTAAAGATTTATAAATGAATTTAAAAAAATGATATAACACAAACAGAAATTATAAATAAGCGGTTTAAATAAAAAATAACGCAGCATCTTATTTTTATATCTGAAACGAATCTTGTCATCTTATTGTAAATAAGTAAATTATGCAATTTAATATAACATTTATTCAGTAAAATCGAAGAAATCGTCAGGATAACTTCGGAACAGGTTCAGACTCGGCACGACCAGACGAACAATCCCTTTTTCTTTCAATCTTTTCGAAGCGCACTAGCCGTTCGATTTCGTCATACCATCGGAGAGGGGAAAGGGGAGAGGTAGGAAAAGCAAAAAGGGAAAAGCGTTAGAAACGAACGATCGTTCGTCGGTTGAAGGCGTAGGTGAAAATGCAATTAGGCTCCGTGTTACGCGCGGCTGACGCAAAACCGCACGCGTGACGTGACGTGACGTGGCGTGGCGTGGCGTGGCGTGCGTGCATGCATGCGTACGTGCGTAGTCGCGTGTGCGTGTGCAAACTGTAAATTTGAAATATAAATACGTTGACCACGCGAGTTACACGGAATCTTGAAACTTGAAAATAGACATCGGGGCAGGAGGTAGACGACCGTCGGAATCGTTTTAATCAACCGGCGACGTAAATACTCGCGGATCGTTATCCATCTCTGTGGCCGCGTTTCGCGGTTCGCCTCGTATCGCCGCCCAACTTAACATCGCACGCTAATTGCGCGTAAACGTCGTGGATTAGATTACTTTGAAACTTTCGCTTCTGGACCGCGCGAAAAGATTTCACTGCATTTTGACTCGGCCGACTGTAGACCTCAGACAAGCCGACTTGAACGTCTCAATTTAGTCTCGTAAAGGATTTACCGCGCTTTAACAATTTAATTATATCTTAATTGAATCTGTAATTATGCATAGATTAGAAAACGATTAATCGTGATATTAGCGACAGATTAAAATTCCCGACGTGTCCACTTTTAATATTTGATATCTCTTACTTTCGAATGGATTATACAATAAAATTATATTATCATGCTAATGATTTAATCATATTTTAACATTTTGTTATAATAGAGTCTATTAGATTAGAAGAATGAGAAATCGATTATATTCTTACCAAGAAAATTCGCAATCGGTGAAGGATCAAGCCGGTCTATATTTGCGAATATCTATACAATATGTACCACTATCTATCCGCGTGCGCGCGCGCACGCGAGTGCGCACGTGTGCGACCGCCGTAGAAACCTGTTTCTCCGTGACAAGTTATTTGGATCGTGGACGATCCTCCTCGCAGGTTTAATTTCTGCATCGAGCGTGCCGGCGCATGCGTCACGACACAGCTCCTCTCCTATTCTCACCGAATAATTTACAGCACGTGAGCTCCACGGGATCGAACGCGTTTATGAGAGCCCGGCCCCGGCATCGCGGATGAATCAGAGAGAGAAAGGGTGAGAGAGACAGAGAAAGGGTGACGTGCGCGGAGTGTGCGCCGGGCACGACAGTCAAGCCCGTACTCTTTACGTTAAACGTCATCGGTTCCAAGTATCACCAAGCATGTATGTCATATATAAATAGAGGTTTATAGTCAGATAGTTGCTGAAAGTATGTGTGTACCAAAAAGAATTTTTTGATATCAGAATATTTCACATGAAAATTCTACATTTAATTTTATTAAATTTCACAGGAAAAAGAAGAGATATTAAAAAAATGTCTTATTTATTTATTTCATATATTATATTTGTACATTATTTGTATGTACAAATATATATCATTTTTTCATATTTATTATTTTATTTTATGTATGTATAATAGAAATATATTTTTTCGATGAGAATATTTCATTTTTCTATTTTTAAAAAATATTGTTAACAAGTGTAATAAAATGTTTTGAGAATTTTTTTCCATACGTTTTAAAAAGAACTATCTGACTTTCTATTCTTTTTTATTTTTTATTATATAATATGTATACATGGAGACAAATTATATAGCAACATTAAAAGTGAGGCAAAAGTCACGAAGGGATGATCTTGTTTGACGCACGAGCCCTATCCGAGTATTATATAGGTACATGGTACATTACACGTATTGCCCTTATGTAGAGCGTTTCGCAAATGCGAATCGCGTAAGCGCATGGGATCTTGATTCATCGGCGAACAAAAGAACTTTCGCTGTGCACGGGTCACCGATGCAGCACGCACGAGCGACGAACTAGGTGGTCGGTTATCCCTCCACGTGCGATAAAACTGACGACGTTGACGCATCGAGGTATATCTTCTTCCGCGAGATCGAACCGAATCTACGCAAGACGTCACTTGTCTCGATATTGTCCCGAGCACTTGACACGAGACGACGTCTCGGTTTCTCGGAAAGCATTATATCTCCCGAGCTAAAACAATCAATGTCATTTTCTGCTTTGGAGATAAACGAATGTTCTACACCTGAATACCTGACACTTGTAGGTGACATGATAAAATGAAGAATAGATTAAAATTAAATGGAGAATCTTTAAATCGGATACTTTTTATTGTGTAAAAGAAAAATATTTAATACATATGTAATTTACATATGGCTCCTCAATTATATATATTTATTTAATTTTATTAAGCATTATATGTTTCAGTAATCAATTTATATAATTTATATAAGTTTCTGTTATCAATTTATATAATTTTATTAGATACTACATATATCCAGACATTGCATCATTCTTTGATAACCATCGTAAAATATTGATTACTTGCTGAAGACAGAGAAAACGTTTGAATAATGCAAATAATTGTAAGATGCTATTCTAACAATATTGTGTAAAAGTACCGAGAAACTTTTCATTTGATACTAAAATAGGAAATAAATTAAATCAATTGAGATTATATTTTTTATTACAGTTAATATCTCCTTTAATTTTATAATCTTTTCAAACTTAAAAATTTATTACGACTTTGAATGTTTAATATTTAATACTCACATTTACAAGATCTAAAAAAATATTTATACATGACTTTTTACTTAAAATTGTCTCGTCGATAAATTGTCAGTTTTTTTTTTACATCTCTAGTACAAGAATAAAGAGGCATGTAAAACGTAACGTTACAAAAGTCGATCGCTTTTCGCGTTCGTATTCTTATTTGCGAAGCATCGTTCCATCAGAAAGAAAATTAAACGGTAATTGTCAAGCGACGCGCTCACGCCCGTCTTCTTCATTCCGTATTCGAGGATCGATTCGTGTTGTTCACATCTTCACTCGGAATAAAACGGATAAGAGAACTCTTTCTCTCTCTCTCTCTCTCTCTCCTCTTTCTCCAGGCCACGGGGTGCCGAGGGTCCTTCTTATTCGACGGCTCGTCCGATCCTGGTGAAATCTGTTGCTAACCGGGCGGGCGGCGACGCTCACAAAGGCCACGAGGAAGCGCGTCGAGACGCCCGCGAACACGCAACCGCCGTGGCTTGCGCACACATACATACGCGCGGGCGCAAGCGCGTCTACACACATGTAGAACTCGTATGTAAGCGCCCGCGCGCGCGTACATCGTACGGGTGGTGCGTCGCGAGCGCGCAGCAGGTACGTGTAATCGCAAGATTGCAGCCGAGCACTCTTTTAATAGACGACAGACTAGGCTTATAGACGCGCGCTAGACGTCGTCCACGGTCAATGCTTGGCACATGCCGTACCGTACGGCACATTGAATGAAATATTTTCAGATACGAGCGTGTATGTCCGCCCGTGCAGCAGGTACGCGAATATCGTCAGCGCATCAAGGCGAAGTCACGGGCTTGAGCAAGGACGAACGATCACGAACGTGCGACGAATGCAACGAGAGCGCTTTTCCTTTGACGCACCGACGAGTTAGGAACCGTACGTTCGTCGAATTTGGACTCGTTTGTATTCGCGACGTAATCCACGCTCATTGAAGTTGGTTATTTCATTCGTGTCCGTTCACGCTCACCGCTCCGTCCGTCTGGATCTCTGTTCTTAGGATGCGAAACTTGGCATGTGAAATAGGATCCATGTTGTATCGACAAATTCGATACTTGACGGTGGACTTTTATCTAACGAAATAATTTACATGGTATTTTTTTCAAGCTTGATCTTATCTATAATTATGATGCCAGTTACGATTAGATGAATCGGAGAAATAAAATAAAATCTGTTTTTTCCTTTCAAATCTTTTGTGTAATATAATTCATGAGCGAGTCAATCGAGGAGATAAAATTGGCAAATTTAAAATACGAAATTGTAGCAGTCGTCTTTATATACATGTACATATTTTTTTACTAACAGCTGCTTTTATTACGATTTTACGTAATAAATTTATAGAATTTTTCGTCGTAACTGGATTGCATTCGTGACTCGCAGTTTAACTACATTCTCGCATTACAAAGTTAGATATCGGCAAAAAAATCTTGGAATGCGATGCCGAGCGCGGATTTATGTCAAACTTTCTTAATGCTCCGTGTGCCGAAAGACTTTGCGGTATTTCCAGTGTAAATATAATAATACTACCATGAATTAAATTTGCACGACAATATTCTTATCAATGGATGATTTGCGCAGCGAGGAGAGCGGAAATTCCGTAGTAGGTGGTCATAACTCGTTGCTATACCTACCTCTATGACTCACGTTCTATTACTATTCTTGAAAAAAAAAACTACGATTGGACGTTAGCCGTACACGAGTACGTTTAAATGACGTGTCAATAATTGAGAGCGTATACGTCAGCAAAGCGAGTGCACAATTATGTTTTTCAGTTCCGCGTGTATAATTACGTTTTTCACTCCGAGTCACGTTTAAATTTGTTTATACCGCCATGTTTTTCGGTTAAAGATTTTTGAATAGACGACTTTACGTTATCGTGACATGCTTTCATTAGCTTGATCTATTATTTCAAATGAAATGTCACATTTAAAAATATACCGTCTACTGTTGTTGGAATATGTCGTTTAATCTTGTCCAATGCTCTTTCGCGTTTCTCCGGGATAGTTCGCGGATATAATTTTTTAAAGTCGATAGAATAGCGATGAGTTTTTACTCTGCAGTTATAAAGCGACGATATATTCATAATTGACTTTGCGACCGCGTGAAAAAATATCAACAAAAACGGCGTATAATTGTGACAGTGATACCGTGTGCCTGCGATTCTTTGGTACATGTATAAGTAAAACGAATGCTTGAAAACTGAATAACTAAATTATCGAACGACCGAGAGATGATTTATAGCAGCTCGATCGAAGTGTAAAGGTGCATATAAGGCGAATATTATTAGGTCTGAGTGACCTAAATTATGAAACTATACCTTTGCCATTCTTCTGCTCCGAACTCTGCATGTATTTTCCTGTAATATAATCAAGAAAAAGATTCTATTCATAAAATGTATATTGCCTTTTTAAATCTCAAATTTTTCTGTCTTGTATGTATAATTCCGCAAATATAGACGATTAATAAAACCGTTTAAATGATTCGTGATAAATCATGACTCAGAGAGACGAGGAATACAACGATTAATGAAAGCATTTAAATGGTTTGTTTCATTCAGTTCATAAGACACGTCGCCGCTCGTAGATTCTCACACGCAGAGATTGTATTGCGAAATATACACGAACGAGGCGTGCAATAATAGAATCTCCGTTATTTGAACCTTCATTATTCGAAGATTTTACTATTCCTTTTCCCATTCGGTCTGTTAGCCAATGCCAGAAGATGCATGCGGATTCTTCTCAATATATACTTCCTTATGTTTGAAGCGGGTAATATTTCGTGCGATATTTATTAAAGACGAACATATGAGTCTTTTTATCCTAAAGCTCGTGCTGTGGCGAGCGGTGAAAATAGTTTTCCGTCTCGCTGTTGTACACCTCGGACGTCACAGTACACGCTTCGATCACGCGTTTCAATTGAGGTGTGCCGCCATATATATCTGTCCTCCCCCCTCGATGGATGATTAAACAAATGACATTACGCTGTATTGGCCGTTCCCTCGAAAAAGCCCCTCCATTATGGCACGAGTCCATGCGTGAGTACAGTTTTTACGCAAGAAAAAAAGATATGTATTATTTAATTAACATACTAATACTCACTTAAGAGTAATACTCGTTAACGTCTCGATCGTGCGATAGTTTAGAGTCACGAGACTCTTTGACCTTTGTTCAAAGAAGTCTCAAAGCAATCTGTTGGCAAGTGTACGATAAAAATCATGTAAAATTGCCATTATTCTTAATATTAGTATCAGCAATAATTTAGACAGGTAATATTAGTAATTATTTTCTAATAATTAATAATTAGGATATTGAAAATATAATTTATGAGAAATCGTAGCGATCGCGACTTTGAAATACGCGTTTGAAAGAGTTTATGAAGTTAGCATTTTGAAATGTGAATTTTTACAAAATTAATTGATTGATATAGCATCTGATTATCTCAAATTTGTTCACATTTCTCCATTAACAATCGTTTTTGTTCTTGAAAAAAAAATTTTTTTTAAATAAAAGTTGAACAAATTTTATCTTAAGAACCTCTAAGCATAAATTTCAGTAACATGTTTATTCTTATTGGAAATAAATTGACCTCGTAAAAATCTTTGTGACATTCGTTACTCTCGTTAACGTTTTATTTTGAATTACCTTTTTCATGCTGATCTCAGTTTTCTACGCTCACTCGCGCGGCAATTCTGGCAAGCAATCGGAGGAAGCAAAACGAGCATGCAAATGTGAAGAGTAAAGTTCTGCCAACAGTTAAAATTTCTTAATTAAAAATGAAACACTAGTTGAATTGGAATCTAAATGGACTCTAGCCCATTCTGCGAGATTCTAGAGATAATGAAATTGTCTCTTGAATACTTTTATGATTATAGCCCCGTGTTGTACGTTACTTTTAAAATAATCTTCGAAATCATGTTATAACTTTCATTGTTGGCACAAAACTTCTCCATGTTTATAAATACTCACATACAATAGGTTGAGGGTTCTAGAAGGACAGGTCTCTGACCTGACACTCGAAATGAACGACTCAATTGTATTTTTGTTAATTTAGAGGATTTTAATACGCAGTTGTCATACATTTCGCGCGATATTTATTTTTACGAGGTCAATTTATTTCCAATAAGAATAAACACGACGTTATTGAAATTGATGCTTAGAGGTTTTTAAGAGAAAATTTGTTCAACTTTTATTTTTAATTTTTTTTTTGCAAGATGAACAAAAACGTTTGTTAATAGAGAAATGTGAACAAATTTGAGACAATTCCGCGAAAATGCTTGTTAAAATGCCACGTTTCTCGTAAAAGAAATAAATTTTTCGATCCAACTAAGTATGCAAGTCTTCCCCTAATATTCTGAGGTATAACTTTGCCGCGGGTATACAAAGTATTCTCGTGTACACAGTTTTGGCACCTGGGAGTCGTAAATGCCTCGAAGCCCGTGGCTTGGGAAATGCGCGGGAATTACGACGCGAACGTGCTAACCGACGCGAGCAATGTCAAGCAGAGTAATGTCCGTTTCTGTCAGTGCAAATTGACTTTAGTCCCGGTTTAACTTACTTTTTATCTGTTCCTAGTTCTGAGAATTAGAAAAAGATGAAGAGTAAGATAAACCGAGATTAAAGTTACTCCGCATTGATAGAAATGGACGTAACACGCGAAAGCGGGAGAGATGTACGGATGACGCAAGTGTGTATGGCGACTTTCGATTGATTCTGCGTCGGTTAATAATAGCGTGCGAGATGGGGTGGTGATACCGCTGCCGGGCAGTCTGGGCTTCCGCGCGACTGATTACGGAGTGTGGTGCGGAGGCGGTGATTGCAAGAAGACGATCGTCCACTAATCGTCCCGCTCGTCGACCAGTACCACGATTGCTACCTGGAAGATACCTTTTCAAGTACTTTTATCACGTCGCGTTCTCTCTCTCTCTCTCTCTTTTATTTATTATACACACGAAGATAGCGGTGTAAATCTGCGATCAAGATCTCTTTGTCAACGATGAGACCTTTGTTAATGACGCTTATGACTTCAGTCCTAATAGAGTCACGTTTCGTGGAAAATAAATGCGGAATCGCGCCGTTACCGGAGCAACGCGTAACGTAAGACGACAAAAAAAAAAAAGAGAAAGTACTAAGAACCCTGACATGAGCATCGTCTTCTTCGCGATATCGAGATAAACGCGAGCGTAATCGCGCTTTCGCGCGAAGCGGCGCGTCTTTGCTACCGTTAAGATAAGTTAACGGAGTCCACGTGAGGTCCGCCATAAACATCACTCGAAAAGACAGTGACTGTAAACACCGGCTGTTGTCAGTTATCTCTTTCTCTCTCTCTCTTTCTTTTTCTCGATCTCGTTTTTTCCGCGTTTGTCATCGCGGCACATGAGCACGTTAGTTTAAAGTGGCAATAGGAATGTCCGTTGCCGTTAGCGACATATTTGCGTTTGCGACGTCTTATCCTCTCTCTCTTTCTCTCACCTTTTCTCTTTTTCTGCTCCTAGGAAAGATAAATCTTAACAAACTTGAAGATTATTCAAATTCGAAATAAACGCTAAGTAGATTTGTTGGATTCGACCCGGATAAGATTTCAGTCTCGTAAAGAAGAATCTTACAATTTACGGACAAACTCATAATTTCTTCAAGGTTCATTTAATCACGATTTTATCCGTATTTAGAACGGGACTTATTGATTTTGAAAATGTATTTGTAACTAATAAGCAAGAGACAACAAGTATAAAATTATATTTATTTATAGACCACGTTATTTTCTAAATAATTTAAATTTTCTAAATAATTCTTCGTATAATTTTTAAAGAAATTATTCATTGTGATTGCGTTACATATTTAAAGTGACTTTTGCTTCAAAAAAAGCTATTATTATTTGTGGTGATATTTCTCGCGATCAATTTCTCGACGATAATGAAAGGTTTAATGCTACTATAAAGTAGCACTAAATTAATTATTAATTTTTAGTCACGTGAGAAGACATTTTGGCAGATAATTACGTTAAAAAATTATAATAATTAATGTCTCCTTTTGTTTCCCTTTCTTTCCTTTGCTCTCTTCAGAGCTTACAATTCTTAAATATTAATATTAGAGTGATCGAATTTATTTATTCTGTCCCATAACTAAAAATAAATAAATAAATAAAATTTTTTTTATTTCCCACGTATCTCTTCCTCTCTTTAATATTTATTTTTATCTATCGTACCATGTGCAATGGAAAAAAAAAACCAATGCTACCGGCGGCGATTACGCGCTGCATCACCGCGCGTCGTTCAATCCAATTTCTCTCTTTTTCTCTCCTTCTCTCGCTCGCTTTGTCTTTCGCTATTCGCGACTTTTCATTCATCCGTCGCTGTTGCAACAAACAGCGATGAACAAGCACTCGACTGTTACGCGCTCCGAGCGTCGGCGGCTCCTTAACGATCCACCGATACACGACGGCGACTTTGGAATCCTTTTGCGACCCGCGGCCACGAGTGGTTATTCGCGCGACTTAAATGACGATCGATACGCGCGCGCCCGCGGTGTGCAACGAGCAATGAAAGAGGAAAAAAAATAGAAAGGGGGGAGGCCGAAGGGGAAAAGGGAACCGGCACGTCATGGACGCTCGTAATCGTCCTACGCACGCATGTACGGAATAAGCGAGGCGTGCGCGATGTTATATAATTTACTATTGGCCGCTCGCGCGTCCGCCTCGTAATCTTCGGCTAAGCCGATCGTGACTCCGCAAATCGTCTCGAATCCATCCCGTCAGATCCCGCGGGAGGTATGACAATCGTGTGGGTAATTCAGAGATGGTAATCGACTTCCGATGGTAATTTCTATAGGATTCGATCTCTAAAAATCTCAAAAATTAAGGTTTTCACGTGGCTACGGTCGCGCGAAAACAGACGTCTATTTATACATAAAAGTTTATATGTTTCTAATTATTTGTATTCTCAAAACAGAAGAGAAAAATATAGTTACTTTTGGCCTCAGCCATAATTTTATAATATTTCTAACAATAAATATGATTAACTCAATTATATCCATCATTATGTTAACCATAATTATCATTAGAAATATTATAAAATTGTGGTTGAGTCTAAAAATAACTATATTTTTCTCTCAGTGTATACTTAACAGTCAAAAATTTAACAGTGCCAACTGACTGTAATCTCATTTGTATTGCACATCTCAATAGTCGCAACATACTGCACAATAATTCATATAAAACGACAAGCTGGGCTTGGAATTAAATATATATATATATATATATGTAAAATTAAAATTTGCAAGTAAACATCGTGTATGACGAAGACATAAATATTTTTATTAAAAGCCATGTGCTTTTGCACTTGCCCATATATAATTTTATATATCTTTCTCACAGTATATATTCCTACAGTAATTCTCGTGTAAACTCGTGTCTCTTATAAGGATAAGGGTTAAAAGGCCGCGCGCTATTTGCGGACAATTTTCCTCGTGGTGTCGTAAAAGCGATTTGCGGCTCCTCGCCTTCCACCCTTATCCAGTAAAGGTGAGTCCAGAGCTAGCAAGGATGAACGAATATTAACGATCCCCGTTCCCTTGACGGACCTTGATGAGGAGTGAAATAGACTCGGCTGACGCAAACTCGTCGCTCGCAGCGCTGATTCGAGCTCGTTCGTTCGGTCTGAATCCACCTTAACGTGCTCAGGTGCTCGTGTGTACACCTTGGTGGTGACTATGTAGAGCCTTGTATCGGTGGTGGCGACGGTGGTCGCGCGCAGCCGAGGCATGCGTGTGCAAATTATACGCGGACCAGTTGCGAGAGGAGAATGAATGTCTAGCGATGTGCACGTGACCCGAGACCAGCCAATAGGCCGCAGCCCATTCAACAGCATCTCACCGACCAGTGCCGTAGCGCGGCGTCCCGACGTCCCTTCTTTAGTTCGTCCCTTTCGTTCTCTTTTCCAAGGGCTACTCGTGACGTCTTTTCTACGTTCTTTAATTCGGGTTTTTATCCTACATAAAATCCTTCGTCGTTGCTACAGTCTCATTGTCAGTGAATCGATCTTTAATTGATTAAGCGCGTTTTTTTTTTTTTTTTTACAAGAGTCGCTCTGTGCCCGTATAAATAATCTCGCGGAAGAGAGGAGATGCAATTCTCGAGCGCGAGTCCGGCACAATATTGCGGTTCTAATGTTTATCCACTACTTCAGTATATGTTTGCATTTCGATACCGTCGGTGAGTATCGGCGCGCGATAATTCTTGGACCGACGTCGAAAATTCCGAGAATCCGCTTGACAATACGCATGCACGTTGTTGTGCGTTGGCCTGTATATGACGCTAGTTAGTTATGTACACGCGCGCGCACACACATGTACATATCCTCTTTATCTTTCTCCCTGCTTGCTGTCTTTCTTCCGTTCTTTCTTATTCCGTCCACGCACGCGTGTGTACGCCCGCAGGGTCGCATGCGGCCTCGACCAATATCATTCAGGCAAAAAGGGGGGAAAAAGAGAAGGAGAATATTTCTAAATTGTCCTCAGCGAGAAGCAGTATTCTTTCTCGATTTGTAAACGGATTATATAAAAGCTTCATCATTCAACTGATTACGAAATGCAAACCTAAAAGAAAAAAAAAATTGATTCTGCATTATACGGATCTCATTTTCTCTCTGATGTGAATTCTCGAAATTATTCGATTACATATTGTAGTCCATTTTAATTATCATTCCTGTCTTATCATTTTTCAATAATTTAAATAACATTCTTGAAATAAAAAGTCCCTTATCATTACGTTTCTCTTTTCTCGATTTTTCACCGTTATGAAATTAATACAGTTGTTACAATCTTATTTCTTCGAAATTTTTAAATTACGTACATTATTTTAGTTATCACATCCTTATGCTTCATTTTTTAAATATTCTATCTGTAAACAATTCTCAAGTATTCTCTTCTGGCTGGGATAAGCAGTTACCGCTGATTATTACATATCACTTTTTCCGGTATACATTCTTTATTGTGAACTTGATTCTCGTCGTGTATTCGCGTTGCTGCATCTGTTGCGACGCTCTATCTGCTCTCGCGTGTAACGACCACTCCTGCTTGGCTATGCAGCGAGCGCGTGTACACACGCGTGTGTGCGTGATGCGCACGAGTCGTCCCGAGCGTTTACGCACAGCGTACGAGAGGCTACTGTTACGCCAGATGTGTCTACTTTGTCTACGAGTCGATCTTAATCCGCGACACTTGACAAAGTATGGAAACACAGATTTCTCCCTACGACGAAACGCTTAGGCAGAGACTTTTAATATCTTGCTGAATAACTACAAAGTAACGGAGCTACGTTTTCCGCCTCTTAAAGGATTTTGAGACTCGAAACTTACCGAGGAAACGCGACGGAGCAAAAATAAATAGATGCAGTGTTCGCTAAAGAATAAAATACGTGATTACGTGAAGTGCGTGATTTACGAATTCCTCGCGAAGAGCGTGATTTGCCAAGAAAAGAAATATTCAAAGTATACGAGAAATAATGGGCCATAAAGCTGCACGCTTCTTTCGTGCAAAAGTGTCGAGATCGAGAAAGATAGGTATTTATGCTGTTTTAAAAAGTAAATTTTTCATGAGAAGCACAGATAAAGATGGAAGAAACGGGAGTGTAAAAAGTAGACTAAACTACGATATGGAATAAAAACGTAACCGGTTACAAAGCCAAAGCGAGGCATGCTTACAATAAGTTTACAAAGAATTGAGGCGGAATGTCAAAGGCGCTGATCTCTATTGTATATAACGACAGCAGGTAATAAGTAGAAACGGGACTGGATTCGATTTCTTATTCTTTTGACTACTCGGAAGCGACTCGTGGCTCCGAAATAGCGTATGACCACGCCTGGCGTATACCGGCGTGATTCATAGTCCGTCGCGATCCAACTAGCAGTTAGTTGCCGATGCGAGGCTATCAGCTGTGTGTAATCAGCTCGCGAGGAAGAGAAGAGTGACAAGGAAAGGAAAAGAGGCAAGCAAAGACGGGGAGAAAAGATACGAGATTCATAATCGTCTCGCTAAAAATACATGCACAACGTAACGCAGTCTGCAAGAACTTGTCCGTTTCCTATCCACCGTAATCTATTATAATGTAATTATTGCAACGATGAATAACCCAAACAATAGTAAATTACGTCATTTTTTCTTGAAAAATCTGGTTTATACACATTCAATTTATATGTATGCGACATGGACGGATATAACTTTTTATTTTTATTTCGCTATATAAAAGTTTTAATTATTGAGGTAATTGTGAATTTAATGTTGCTATTAATTTTGATTATATTTGTTTTTTAAAATATCGAAATTTTTAATTGAATTTGTTGTATTTTTTGAAAGTGTAATATTAAGTACCTTGATAATTATATTTCGAGCGAAATTTTATTCAAACAAAACTCGCTTAGAATTAACTGGGCAAGATTTTATTATCGTCTTCCGAGTAAAGTAAATTTTATCAAAACTCGACTCCTTTTTCTTCTTTCGAAAAACTTTTTGCGTCTCGATAATTTTGCTACGGAAATATTTCCATTTTCAATATCGAACGTATACTTTGTCTATCACTAAACTCTATATATAATTTTCATTCAATATTAATTGAAAGCTTTCGTATAATAAGAGCTCAATATTAATTAAAAGCTTTCGTATAATAGCAGCTTTCATAAGACTTTGAGAATTAATCTAAACTTAATGTACCCGATTCTCAAGTCAGTTTTCCCAAGTTCTTAAAAAAAGTTCTCAAGACTTGAGTTTTTTTAAAAAAGATGCATCGAGACACTTTGCCTCTTTAATTAACTAAAACTTTAATTAAATAGAGACAATTAAACTTGTTTCAAGAAGTCGCGTAAATTAATGGACATTTATTTTTCGGCATTAAAAATTAATTTCTTCAATTTTTTAAAAAAGTAAATTTCAATTAAAAAAATAATAAATGCACGCTTATTTAAAAACTCGAAAGGATTAATCTGATTCTCTCGCGACGGCAACATTAATTTCTCAAGTCTGCGAAATGAGACGGATCGCCGTGCGGCCTGCGCGCGATCCGTCCGACTTTTTTTATCAGCGACAAAAAGAATTACGGCGGGATGGAAGCGCGCGGTAGTGGGCTACGCTCCTGAAAGGCTTGCAAGTCTGTGGCGACGGACCGCTGGTGGTCGGCTGCGTGTGCGTAGGTGTGCGCCGCTCCGAGTTAGAGGCTCTCGGGCGTGCACACGCACGCATATACGGCACGGACGGTCGTCGCGCGTGTCGACGACGAGTGTAGAGCCGCTTAGCGCGCGCACAAGTGCATCATCCATTGGTGTGAGCGCGCCTCGCCGGGGAGGCGTCCACGCACGCACGCACGCACGCACGCATGCACGCGTATACATACGCACGCGGTCGAGATATAGCAACTGTCAGTGAGAGCAAACGTGTCCTCTCCTCCTCTGCTTTTCCCCTCTTTCTCTCTTTCTCTTTCAGCTGCGTGTGCATACGTGAATGTAGGGGCTGTCATAGTGAACGAGCGCGTCGTTTCGGCTCGTCCGAGTGACTCGGTGAAGCGTATGCGTGCACGTCCGCCGAGATACACGAGCGTAGAAGTGGAATCATAGGAGGCAGCGGTCGCAGAAAAGGTGAAGGTGAAGGAGGAGACGCAGGAAGAGGTGGGGAGGGCGCGCAGCGGGGCGTCGGTGGTGGTGGTGATGGTGATGGTGATGGTAGTGCCTTGAATGTGCACGACATGTACGCCACGCTCTCTTTCTCCCTCTCCCTCTCCGTCTCTCTCTCTCTTTCTCTCGCCGCGTTACGTGAATGCGTGTGTGCATGTGCGCGCGCGCGAGCGCACGCTCGGTCGGCCGCCTCGGTTATACGACTCCGGCTCGTCGCAGGCGGTTCAGTTGAGCAATCGAATCGGCCGGAGTAACCGGTGCACGCGGCGCGCGCGGAGCGAGGGAGACTCACCGACAGCGCGACAAGCACACGGCACGAGAAAGAGAGAGAGAGGGGGTGGGAGGGAGGGAGGGAAAGGAGAGTGCCTACGGGAATCGTCGCCGACACGTTCTAACGCGTACGCGCTTGGTGACGGCGATGTCAATAATTCGGTGCCGCCGGCTCGACCCTCGCTCGCGTCCCCGAGCAGCAACAGCAGCAGCGGCGACGTTGTTGCCGTCGTCGTTGCCGTTGCCGTCGTCGTCGTCGCCGTTGTCTTGGCCGCTCTGCTCTCCCGGTCGGTAAAGACTAAGCGCGACCGTATTCCGTGTCGCGCGCCGTGCTGGTGCACCGCGCTCTCCCGAGGCCGTCGCGCTGAAAACACGGACCGCAGCTACGAGGGGTAGGTAGGTAAAAAGAAAAAAAAGTAAAAAGAAACTAAAACCGCCCCGACGGGGCCGCCGCGGCGTTACGCGCGAACCCGTGCGACATCCACGTCCCTCCCCTCCCGCGTTCATTCATCCGTCCCCCGTCGCGTATCGCGAGTGCGGGAGTGAAACGCGGGTGGCGATGCGGCGAGCACGCATCGGGGGATAGAGTGTGTGTGTGTGCGTATGTGTGACGGAACTACGCAAAACGGGCGCGGGGCGCATGTTTCATTATACGCGGTATTCACGCGAGTGCACGAGTGAACTCGGGATGCACGGTGGGTATCGCGCGTTGGTGGTGTCCGTGTATGCATGTGCGCGTGTATCGATGACCGCCGGTGTGGTGCCCACACTGGGTGGGAAGCGAGTGAGCGCGTGGAGCAGTCGGTCGCATGTTACGACGAGCCATCCGCACTACCTGCCCTAGGAGTCCGTACTATAACGACGCCTATATCGCCTCCTCTCGTCGTCTATTTATACGACGACCATATACTTGCCTCGCGTACTCTCTTCCCTCCCTCCCTCCCGCCCGTCTCTCCGGCTTTCGTTCCCTTCCGCCCCGTCCGTCTTTCTCCCTGCCCCTCCTTTAGCATGCATTAATTCCTTCCCCACCAGACGTTCCTATATCGGCTCCTTTTCTTTTTCCCTCGCCCCCTTCGCTCACTACTTACCTCCCACCTCACTCACACACGTACGCTCGTTCGTTTGTTCGTTCGTTCGTTCGTTCTCTTACCCCTTTCCTCCCTCGGCTGCACGTCTTTCTCTGTCTCTTTCACCTTTTCTGCCTCTTCCTTCGTAACGACATCCGCGAACGCGAGCTAGTCAGGTCCGAGTCGGTGACTCTCTTTTTCCTTCTTTCTTTCCCTCTCTCCGTCCATCTCATTCACTCGCTCGCTCGCTCGCTCGCTCCTTGTCTCTGCTCTTCTCCGTGCTCTCCTCGTACTCTTACATACACGCGGAATGCGCCGCCAGGAATTCTCCCTCACAATGGATTTATTGTGTTAGTGAGAGCGACTCGAGCGCGCGCGAGCGCGTTTCCCCGGCACGCTCTCGCGAGAAAGAGAGAGAGGAGAGAGAGAGAGAGAGCGAGAGCGAGCGCGGACATACCAACGAGAGAGTGAATAGGCGAGCGGACGGCTCGGAGAACGCGCGTGTGTGCGCTCGCTTGTGTCTGTGGCTTGCGCGCATATGTGTGTGTGTGTGAGAGAGAAAGAGCGAGAGAGAGACTTGACTCTGAGAGAGCGCCGTGCGACCGCCGCCGCCGCCGCCGCCGCCGACTCGAGCGAGTCAAGATGGAGCTGCTAGACGCGTCGGGACCGCGCGAGTTCCTCCGTCGTTCCTCCGCAGGTTCCAACCGTTCGTCGCTCTCGCCGCGTGAGAGAAGTCGCCGCGCCGCGCGGATCTTCCGTGCCCCCCGGCGGAACAACGCGCCGTGATTCTCGGAGGACGGTGACGATCGTCTCGCGATCCCGGTCTCGCTCCGCTATCTTTACGCCGAGATCCGCAGTGCTGTGGTCCTCCCCCCGTTCCCCCCGCTCGGAAATGCGAGTGTCGATCTCGTGGAACAGCCGCAATGTGATCATGTGAGTTAACAGTGCTCTCTTTATCCTTTTCTCTCCTCCTGGTTTATCTCGCGAGTCTTCGTGGAATCCCGAACCGCATGTTCCAAGTTTGTTGCTGAAAATTCACCGCGGCGTTTCGTATGACGCGCGACGCGTTCCGCGTGACGCGATGGTATCGTGCGATGTTACGCTCGCGCATAACGTGCTTTTCTCTCTAGTTCTCCTCTTGCTTCTTCCGCCCCTCTTCTTCGCTTTCTCCGTTTCTCTTCTTTTTTCCACGTTTATAACGAGATTACGCTTCTCTACGGTGCAACTTCGCCTAAAACGTAACGTGTGACGGTGCTCGCCAGTGTCGACGATCACGCTCTCTTTCTTTCTTTTTTTCTTTCTCTCTTTCGCTCTTACATATGAGTGCAATAACATTTTTACACGGCGCGATTGATCACTCTGCGACGAAACCGTCGACGCTGCTTGAATGGAAAGTGCACTCGCGGTACGTCGAACGCGATTGAACGACGAAATGGTGGTGATCCTCTTTCACGCCGTCGCCGCCGCCAGCTGTGGGCGGATTTACCGTCGTCGATTCGCGTTCGGTGATCCTTGACGCTACCCGAACCGAGAGTAAGTTCCTCGACACTTGGTCATCTCGCCGCGAAGCACCTCGATCTTTAGGCACAAGTCACGTATCCTCCCTTCCCCGCCGATCGTCGATCCTCCTTCGTGCGAGATGGTCGGCAGTAGGATGAGAACCGGCATCCCCGTGTTACGCAGAATTACGTAGATGTTAGCCCCGGGTTAATAATTCCCACACTGAGTGAAAAATATAGTTACTTTTGGCCTCAGCCACAATTTTATATAATATTTCTAATGATAAATATGATTAACTTAACTATATGCATCGATTACGTTAATCATAATTATCGTTAGAAATACTATAAAATTGTGGTTGAGGCTAACTATGTTTTTCTCTCAGTGCGCGTCGGCCCGAGGTGTATTAAAAAGGCTTCTCTGTTACGCTTTTGTTAATGCTACAATATTAAAAGCACGCTGTTACACGGAGCTCCGCTCGGCGTGATTTAAGTATAATGTAATCTCAGTTTAACCGCACGATTCTTCTCCATCTCTCTGTCTCTCGCGCTCTCCTTCTCTCCCGAGCGTTATCTCCGTCAGAGATACAATCGCGGCTAATAGGATCGAGCGACGCTGATGAAGCCGATGATTAATCGTCTTTGTTCGCCGTTTCCTCGACGGTGATCTCGATCGGAACGGAAATTGGAAAAAAAAATCGTTCCTTCGGGGGTTCGCGAAAATATCGCGTCGTGACGGCGTTATTCGCGTTCGTCCCCTCTCTCCGTCCCCTCGAATCGAACCGTGCCACCTCGATAGCCGAATCCGCGGGTGTATTTTCGTCCGACGGTCGACGGAAAGTTCAAAGTTGAATCACTCGCGATCGACGATAAGATTATGACGCACGCGCGCGCATGCACATCTTTTCCGTTCTTCCTCTTCTTCTTCGTCTTCTTCTTCGTTTTCTTCTTCGGCGCGATCCCCGAATATTCATAGTCGAGTTCATTGATCCGCCTCATCAGGTTTATCGCAATCATACAGTTTTAATACTTTGACCGGACTTGACGCTACTTACTGCTCGAGTACTCCAATGTCAGCTGTTTAATCTTTATTTGAGAAAAGCTCTAGATTGCTCGGAAAATTAATAAAAAAAAATTCAGACCAAGTTTCTTCACTGTGAATGATAGTTCCTAAAACAAGCGAGCGAGCGAGAAAGCTCAACTAAAATTGGCCTGCTCGCAAGTTCTTCAAAGAAATGTGATATAAATTGACTCGCATTAGAGTACAAATTTTCTATTTTCAATTCACATTTACCGTAGCGGAGTTACGAGATATATTCTGCCACGAGAGACGTGTTCCAACTATATGTATAGCATGCGAAGAGAGGGAGCGTCACGGATTTGATATCGCTGATCTAAATTCACGGGAAAAGTGGGGAAGGGAGAGATGCGCGACGATTTCGTAGAAAGAATCGGCGAAGACGGCGATCGTTTTGCGCGACTCTCACGGTTTATCGGTTGTTACGCGCACCGATACAGATTTACGATCAGACTCGCGTTATCTGCCCCGATTGTTAAACAGTAAGCCGGCCGTTGTGTAATCCAAGCGAAGCCGATCGCGATCTACGATCTGGAAGCCGCGACACGATCGCGCGAAGAGTGCCAATATTGGAAGACATGGTGTCGCGTGAGTAGCGTGTGCCGCTTTCCGATAGTATAATCTCGCAGCGCAGAATGACTCCACATGGATTTAATCGCGCATAGGATGTTGTCTCGCAAGATGCGCAATCTTTCGCCCAGCGGCGTAACCTCGTCGGATTCATAAATCAGTTTTATCGGTCGAATCTGACCGATGGGAAGTTCGGAATCGTTTCGTCAAATTCAATTTTCATTAGCGGGGAAAATTGACATACCCCTCGTATTTGCCGTATAAATTCTGCAGTGACGTATAAGAAATAATCGATAAATTCCCTACCTGAGTTTAATAACGTCAATTTACGTTACCGAAAGCTGAAATAATGAAAAGTTATAAATACAAACCGTATAAAATTATTTCGTGTTTTCTGTCAATTCGAGTTACCTCGCTTCTCCAGGACAGTCGCGCGATTTCGATCGGTGGAGCGATCCGTATCTCGTAACATGTAATAATACATTAGGAGAACGTACAGTTATTTTTATCTTTTTATAGAACTTTTATATATTTGCAGATTTATGAGATTATGTCGCGCTTTAAATCAAAGGCGCAGAGGAACGGGCAGCTTGGTGATTTCGCCAAAAAAAAAGAGCAATCTTCGCGCATGGGTCACGATAACAGACACTTTTCGTTTTCTCTTTTATTTCGTTTTTGAATGATTTTTGAATGATGAATTGATGATAAGGCGTGAATCCGCGCTTATTATTTCACTATGTTACATTACATCACGCGTCCGCCCTAAGTGTCTTTTCCCTCGTACACGAACATATTTTAATAAACGTTGCTCATACTGGAATGAAAGGAAAATCTTGGTATTTGGAGAGACCGTCTTTTGGACGGTCAAATTGTCTAAAAAAATATTTTATCACTCTTTATCGTCAGCATTTTTGCTGCAACGCCAATAGATTGATAAAACTGTCCGAGAATCGTACGACAAATGAAACGTCCATGAGTGTTTTAAATCGGGTAAATTTGTAATAACGTTTGCTTATCACTATGCGATCGGTTTTTTTTTCCCTTTAAAAGAACCTTTTTTTTTTTTTAAATTATCTCTCAACGTCGAAGAGTATTTCTGCAGTTTCAGTTTGTTTTGAGACATTTTCTTCAGTTTAATGGCCATAACTATTTATTTAACCTGTCAGCAACTGTGAAACTCTGAGAAGTAGAGCCACAATTCTCAGTAGTTTCCGTAGCGAAACTACGATACATCAGCTTCGTACCAAAAATCTCTACAAGCGGTTTTCCTTCTCTCCCCCCTGCTTTCCCCTTTTCACCGTCTCTCTGCTGCCTTCTCTTTCCGTCCGTCGTTTCTATGTGGAACAGATCGTGGTTTACGAAGGTTCATGATAATCGTTATCGGTTCGCGTCGCGCGCCGTTATCAGCGACTGGTAAACGTAACGAGCCGCGTGTTACTCCTTCCGGAGAGTAGATCCTCTGAATATATATCTCCGATTGATTACATTCGATTAGCACTGCCGAAAATAATTATCAGTATGTTTGCACGAGTGGCGAGTATAATCTCGGGAGAATCCGAGATCCGCGTCCGAGATTTCGGCGCACGTTGACGACGGCACACTTACACAGTTAATTCGCTGAGACGTCAGACCTTTCTTTCTCGTCAGCGATATAATCGTTTCGAATGGACACGCGGGCTCGACTCTCGTCGGAATCTCAAATCGTCCACGAATCTTCTTGCGCTAGTAAGACTGTCGGTGTGTGATAAAACACGTGTCGCGTTATAAATTATATCTACGTATATTATATAAATATAATACTTATATAAATAATCCCAAAGTAAGATAATGGAGTATCGAAAGTGTTTCGTTACATTCGCTTTACATAATTGCATGACTGATATATCAGTAATATATCGTAAAAAAAAAAAGATTAAATATCACAAACGGTAAATGTAACAAAACGAGTCTGGTATTTTTCAAATCGTATTTATTTAGTATAAAATCTGCGTTCTGTTTCGCAGTTAGCTAATTATCGAATTCAAAACGACGGGAATGGCGATTTGCGTTTTCAAATTTATTCTAAACTTTTAATTTACTATCTACTTTTGCACTTATGTCTTAAATTGAAAAAGAAAAAAATTTGTTTAACCCAATCCACGCAAAGAAAATCTGCTTCCTTTTGTTGCGTTTTTGTTTATTGTAATTTCCTTTTTTTTCGAGTTCATATGTATCTATTAGCTTTTTAATCCTACACTGAGAGAAAAATATAGTTACTTTTTGAGCTCAACCATAATTTTATAATATTTCTAATGATAATTATTATGGTTAACATAATGATGCATATAGTTAAGTTAATCATATTTATTATAAATATTGTAAAATTATGGTTGAAGCCAAAAGTAACTGTATTTTTCTCTCAGTGTATTCTTTCACTTTTCTGAAAACCCTTTTAATCTAAAAGTATTAGAAACTAAATAAATACTAAAATGGAAAATCAGTGAAGTCCTAAAATAGATAAAGATTGTTATCATGCATAAAAGAGACAGATTCTTTCAGATAAACTTACTTAATTTTATCTCAATCACGATGAAAGGCCTCGTAAATGTGTTTGAAACGAAAAGACGTGTAAAGAAGATTTTCTTATGATGAATGTTCACACCGAGATTTTTGAGTTTTTTTTTTCTATGTTACCGCGGAGAAGAAGAATGATCTCGCGCGCGATATTCCGTTATTCTCTTCTGCTTTCATGGTCTAACTTCACGACCTCCAGTGACATCGTAATAACTATTGACACCGCGTACATACATGACTCTCTTCTCTCCCTTCTCCTTCATTTTTTTTCTGCAATCGGTGTGCACGTGCTCACCCGCGTGCATACACGACTGCACGCGTTCGCTGATTGGCCGCGATGTTGCACCGCGACGTTGCGTACGGCGCGGAGTTACGTGCTTGTTGCGTATGTGCTGTGACACACGTGGTTACGCGGCGTAAACGACATTGGTAACGCGATCATGTAAAATCGCAAGGATTAGCTCGTGAACACAACGGAGTTTGACACATGGGTCGAACGTTAATTAATTATTCTAATTTAGCGCGGTAAAAACGCCGATGAATATAAAATCGCGCAACGACTTTGACAGAAACGACGACAATCATGATATCATGTAGTCGGTAAACATCGCTGCGTTTTAGGATCAATTTGTTGAGTATACATCCAGAAGGATTCTCTCGAAAGATTATGACAATTAACACTCTCTATTAATAATTTCTCGTTGATTCAACGTTGATTTTAGATCATTATTTTCTCCAACTATATTTCCAGCAAACTTAATATTACTACGTTTCTTTAGTTTATATAATTTATTCATCTTTCTAACTTCATAATATACATATAACTTGATTTTTTTCAATTTTTTAATTGCTATTCTTTCTTCAAGTGTGTAAGAATAGGATCGTAATCGAGATTAGCGCGAAATGAGGTATCATTGGATGCGTCACGTTACTCAAAGTTACTCCACATTCTCGGTACACTTTTGACAATTATAAATAATTTTTTCCTAGTATCGGGTAACAGAGAAACTTTTTTCTCTTTTTTTTTGCGACTTGGAGCTGCGCTTCGATGCGAGCGTTACTCTTGGATGCATTCGCGATTGCGCAACCGTGTGAACTTTATTTCTTCATAGAGCGTCATTATTCCGGGCGCTAAACTTACGTCCAATGTGTTTCGTTGTTTTGAAATCCGTTACGCGCGATCTTTTGTATGTATGTCTACGGTGCGTGTGTTTGTTGTTGAGTGTGTATATGCGTCCGCTCCCGTGCAACGCGATAAAACCTCGCGAAGATTAGGACAGCGCTATTATTCGTCTTCGGAAACATGTCTTGCGATATGTCTAAAGGTTCCCTCGCTTCTTCGTTAATTCGCTCGTAATTTTAACGGAGATTTGTTCATCGAGATAGCCGCGAGAATAAAGAGAGATAAATTTCCTGCTGCTAAAACTTCATAGACGTGAGGGAATTATTATTTTTATATTTGGCGAATCGAAGCTCTCATCGAGGTTTCATCATTTCATGAGCGTTTCGAGAAGTACTCGGTATTAAAATCGTTTCCGACTTATAGTTTGCGACATATTAGTCATAATATTCGAGAGGTACGTTTCAATAGACACCCGGTATGCCTCGCAAAGAAATGTAAACCACAGCTGTGTGCAAAATGCGATTCACTAACGTGTAACGCTCGACGTGCGCTCTCTCTCTCTCTTTCTTTCTCACTCACTCACTCACTCTCTCACTTTTTCTCTTTTCCTCTTTTCTGTCTCGCTTGGCTACGGAATATGACGTCACAACAGTGTAAGCGTGTGCTACTGCTGGGCGTCGGTCAATCTGTTTATGGAAGAGACTCGCGTGTAACTCGATTGTGATTTGTGTGCTGCGAACCGGCCCTTAAGAGCCTCCGCTTTTACGTTACGTAGACGTGTATGTGTGTGCGTGCGTATAAGCGTGAATAATTTGCGGCCACCTCGCATGCAGCCGCGGACTCGAGTGCACTCTCCCCTTCCGAGTAATGACTATTATCACCGGGAGACGGTCGCTTTCGTTTTCAGTCGCCCAGCACCGGCCGAGATCGGTGATGAATGATGTGCGCACGTGCGATTTGTAATAGTCGTCGTCGTCGTCGCCGTCGCCGTCGTCGAATCGAAGTTTAGCATCGCGCTCGATTCCAGTTTCAAGGTATTGAAACTAGTTTCCAGTCACCGTTCCTTTTCTTTCTTTCTATATAAGGACTCGATTAACCCGCGGCGGATGTCATAAAACTAAACTTCTGGCGCTACAGAGTTCGCTATCGATTCCATTTGCAAGAAGTTGAATGATTTATGAGGGAGGCCTATATCCTAAAACATTTTCTTTCTTTTTTTTTTACTTCTCTACTACGAATCACAATAATTCATAGCATATTCATTTATAGCAATTGATATGCGAGTTGTAGAAAGTCATGGAGTAACGACTGGATAATATTCGTTATGCTCGAATCTTTCTCCTTTGTCTCGACACGTGAAGATTTATGTGACGTCGCGTAATACGAATACACGTGCGCGCATACGTACACACGCGGCCACAGACACGCGCGACGACAATGTGTGAATCGTGTGTGTGTGTACGATGGAACGTTAAAGGGCAATGTCACGCCGTAATGAGCCTGGAAATTCATCGATGCCTCGCTCAAATCGCTATAAATGTCACTTAATGCGCCTAACACGTCACTTTCCCTGTCGCGACACCCCATCAAAGTGCCCTTATTCCACGCGGGAAAGTATAAAATGTGTACGAAGAAAGAGAGCCCGGAACGTGTGCCCGGAGAGTGGTGGTAACGTAACTTGAGAGCTAGCTTTAAGAAATTCAAGAGTCGCAATTTAAGATAAGATTGCGAACGTTTCATCTCCGCGTCATGTCTCTTCACACCACGTTCTTTCATTTTTGACATATATATCTTATGCAATCTGTGATTTTTAATGCATTTCGTAATGTGTCAGCGGGTCGTCTTCGCTTTTCCAAGATTCCACGGTAAATTTCTGCCGAGAGTCAAGTTTACGTCGATTGAAAAATGCTCGCTTCTTCTTTTCTCGGAAATTTTTAATTGTTTTTAGAATCGAGATAGATTGCGGGTGCACTATTAAACTCGTAGTATCAAATTAGACTCGAGTTGAGTCATTTTTAACTTCATATTTCATAGGTCGCCACTGCTCCTACTCAATATTTCATTAATTTTGACTAACATGGAAGATAAATTAGATAAATTAACAACATATTGAATAAGGCTTACTCAATATGTGTCGCTAATTTCGTCTCATTGTTTTAGTCAAATTAACCGAATATTGAGTAGGAGCAGTGGCAAGCCGTGTAGGCGTTTACAGTGTGGCATTCGCCGAATTAAATTTCCGCCAAGAGGAAGTGCAACGTAAAACCATGTGTGGACGTCGGGATTTGCACGATCGCCGCACGCGTTCCTCCTGCCTTGTACTGCGTCGCGCAGATAAAGCGACGAGAAATCCTGCCAGTAATTGAATGCGAGGCGGCGTTGTGCGTGTCACGGGGAAACGGTGTCTGTAATTTTTCTAACGAGACGTGCATTCCGGCGATACCATTATCTGTGGTACACGCCGGAAGTCGCACCGTATTTATGTAGGCGCGAGCGTTGTTCGCGCGCGACGCCAACGGGGAGGGGGCGGTCGTACGAAAACTCAGGCCGGTGGAACGTACGCGGGCAGAGCGTTCGTATTATGCATACGGCGCGCCACAAAGTTGCGGCTTGATTCACGGAATCGTACGTGCGCCGCGGCATTTCGCGTCCTCGCGTACTTATCGCTGAACTATTGTCCGATTCCGTATATCGTTCTCGCGTATGTAGATAGGGTGAACGAGTTTAAATAGACGCATAAATTTACTTGTGCGAGACATCTCTGCGCGGATTAAAACTCTACGAATTGTATACGATCGATTTACATTTATACGTAATCATCATGCTTAATAAGTTTTTTATAATAAAACCACATTTGACATTGAATGCGTTCTGCTACGAAAATAAATGTGCGACGCTGCAAAGCACGCACAATTCTTAAAAATTAGCGTACTTTAATCGAGGCAATCCATTTTGTTCATATTATTATAATTAACATAATTTTTACACAATAACAGAAGTGTAATAAAAATTATTTTTAGGTTTGGTATCATTACGTACCGGTTATTGCTTTTAATACCGAATTAAGAAATTATTCGATAAGTTAAGAAATTCTTGCATTTCTGTATACATGTATATTAATGTATATTTCTGTATACATGTATATTTGTATATTAATCACAAACATACAATACGCACATACATTTGTATGTGAATTTTTTAGACTTATTGAAAAAATAAACTTAAAATTAAACTTATATATGTACAATAAAAATTAATTTGAAATAAATGCCTAAAATACAAAAATTTATGTGCTGTCTAAAAAATGAAAGACATCTCTCTGCCTGCCCTCCTGCTGGAGTACTCATGTCACATCCCAAAAACCTAAAATACTAAAAGGAACTTTTTTTCTGAATAGGTTCTGAGAAAATAGTTTTTTATTAGCTGTTTTTGCGTGACTACCCCATGTAGGTATATGTATATATATATATATATATTTTTTTTTTTGCTTTCTCAGATAAGCTTCAGTATTAATGCGAAAAGTTTTACAATTATTTTTTTATAAATGTCTTGTTTAATTAGTTTTCTGTTATTACTGTCCATAACTTCTTGTACATTTTCTAAGACATTTCTTTATAAGTCTCTATTATATCGATAAAACGCAACTAATATACTTGTGCAATTTTATATATTATATCATTAATTAATATTGATATAAAGTATATCATAAAATATATATTGGAATTTATATATAAAAAAATCTTAAAATCGATCTTTTTTTGACAAACTGATAGAGGAAACTTTAAGAGCATTAGAGTTGGTTGGTCATCCTGTAGGTTTTTTGTTTCTATCTACAGAGCGTATGGTCAATACTAGGAATTAATGTGTGACTCACACGTTGATTACTTTGCTTTTCTGAAAATAATATAACTTCTGTTGTGCGTGAAACATTCGATTCAATTTAATTTTTATTATGCGGTAAAAGAATTAAAAATCATAAATAGCAATTGTTGATCAATTTTTATACTTTATAGGATTTTTGATATAAAAATAATACATCGCTAGACATAAATTGCTGTAAAATAAATTATTTATATTTTTAATGTTATTGATATAAAATGAATTATTTATATTTTTGATGTTATTGATATAAAATGTTATATGAGATGTAGAATCACACTATAGCAATACCGAAGCTGCTTGTTTAGATATATAAAAAAATATATAGAATCATATAATATAGAAGCCATCAAAATGTAATCCTTTAATTAATAATCTAACTTTATAATATAAAACTATACATAGGAACAATTTTGTTTTAAAAAAATATATATGGATATTTCATTCATTTAATTTCAAATGGAAATTTCTAAGGAAATATTAATTTTATTATTTCCAAATATCAAGCACTCATTATTAATTTATCGAGATTAAATAATTTTCAAAACAATTTAATACGGTATGTTAAGAAGTTATGAAAAAAGAAAAATATTCAGTTGAAACAATTCGCTAGCAAAAAACCCGATTCCTAAATTCAAGTTTTAATGCGATCGGAATAGCCTCTTGTCTGACTGCGAAATTTAGAAAGATTCGTATATTAGAGATTTAGCGTTCTTTCTTCGTAAAGTGTTGCAGGTATAAGAGCTGTCGAAGCGGCACAATGACTCGTACTGACACAATGACAGTACTCGAACGTTAAGATAGGAATTGTTACGGTCGCAAAATTCGCCCTTCTACCTGGCGTTTTAGTTATTGTAGGATACTAGAATACCGCATCAAAATACCAGCGCTGGCAGGTGTCTGATTTACGCTTCTAGAACCATATCGTAACGTTCTTTCAACGTAGTCGAATTTATTTTCCGTTATTACGAAGTATTTTCTTGGAATAGAATACATTCCATTTCTCGATAAGCAAGTGGGAGAAAAAGATCAAAGCTATTATGAGTTATGAAGATTTTTCCTTGAAAGGGGAAAGAAAGTTTCCTTGACATCCCCCATTCACGATGAACAATAGAATCGTGGGTAGTATGATGTCGATAATTTCTTTTTCTACGACGTACTCGACGCCTAAATGTTCCATTCCTTTTAAAAAAAGAAAAGCTCGGCGACAGAACGGCCGAGGGAATAATGCAAGGTTTCTATAATGTTTGTAGGATATAGTAATCTTCAGTCTAGACTCTCCAGATTTTTGGTCAAATATTTTGGTAGAAACGATACTAGTGTAATTTTTGAGAGATGTTTGAAAGATGAGATGTTTTTTTCAAACTGTAACTGAATTGAGGCTTTTCCATGCTCTCTCAATCTTTGGTAAAAGGACGTGGAATTTCGTTCTTTTCAAATATTCTATTGTTAGAAATATCGTAGATCCTGGTAACACAAGATCCTAATATATCTCTTGTACTATGCGTGTATCTTTTGTGCAATTTGGCGGTAACAAATGATTTATGAAGAAGTCAGTTGCTAAGACTAGCAAAAACATTTGAATGTGATTAGCAACTTGCCCTGATCTACTTCTGTAATTTTGATATTTTTGTAGGCAGGCACGCGCTGCCATAAATTGTATTAATTATTTCATTATGTTCCTTCGACTGTATACAAAATTTAAGTTGACTATATTATGAATAAAATTAATAGCGATATTATGAAATGTGACCAGGTTAATAATAACTACATGAAATATGATATACATTAATAATAACTCCATTACGAGATGTGAAATATTAAATTAATGTCGCGATCGTGTGTATAGTGCAAAATATGAGGTATAAAATTCATGATAAATACGGTGGAAAATACAGAATTTCGAAACGAATTTTCACTATACTGTAAAATATAAAATTAACAATAATTTGCAAGACGTGAAATATAAAATCCTCTAATAACTATCGTACATGAACAAAATTAACGGCGACTGCAGTATGGCATGAAAAGCCTATTGTCAATCAGGCAGGTTCGATTTCTCATCCACATTCTTATTGCTCACAAAAATGTCATTTTATTATATGTCGTATTATCATCTTGCGACTTATCGTTAAATTTCTCAAAGTTTGACATTCGTAGGGCACTCACCCTTACATACCTGCCAGCGTTTGCACCCACGGGGAAACCCGCTCTCGCGAAGAAAGGGTGCGTGGGTAGGGTAGGGCGGAGAGACGCAGGGAGGGGATAGCAGGAACGAACGAGCGGATACGATACACAATGGCAGATTCTCTCTCTTGGGTGGGTGAGTTGGACGAGTCGTGAGTCAGACCCGAGGGAGCAGCAAACTTGATGCATTCTCTCTTGGTCCCTTACCTATACCATTGGGTGAACACGAAAGCGAGAGCGAGCGAGTGAGCGAGCGAGAGAGAGAGAGAGAGAGAGATTCAGTATATAATATTAAAAATTGATAACTTTTTCGATTAATAATAGATTCTTTGTAAGAAAACCAGTTTTAATCTTCAATCAGTATCGAATAAATCGAACATGTTAAAATCCTTTTATGTTTTTTCGATTTTTGCGATTTTCTGAATCGCAAAGTCATGATTCTTGAAAAGTTGTAAATTATTAAAAAAGATCTTTCTCATTTTTCGTAAAATTATTTAACATATATTATTAATAATTGAAATCTAATATTTTTCTTATCTCTTTCCTAAATTAATACAAAGAACTAGACTTGTGAAATATTGACAAAGAGAACAAGATATTTTTCAAATGATCTTGCTAGAATTCTTCATGTATATGATTCAGATAAATTAAATTTGAACGTTTCTGACAGTTTTTCGTATGATCGATACGAATGATTTCGTCTTATCGAATTCGTCGAAAGTGATAACAAAGTTTGAAGATGCCTCGGCTTCGAGTTTTACGAATACTTGAGAAATATTTACCTAGTAGTCGAGCGTAGTAATGCGTCATGCAGTAGTCGAAAACGGACGCGCATAACCACAGTTACGCGTGATTTCCGATCGACGATGCCGCGTGATCTCGACCTTGTCTCACTTCGTCTCGGATCTTTTTACGCTTCTTCATTTATCTCGTCGCGCGTTCTCCTGTCTTATTCGCGATTCGTAGCGACTCCTGCACGTCAAATTTTCGCAATCCATTCGCCCTCGATTCACGTTGTCTTCATTTATTCTGTTGTTTTAACGCAATCCATATTACGGCAAAATCCGTTATTGTTCTTTTCTCTTTCAACTATGAAAATATTTGCGTATTGAAAAAGATACAATTACGTTTTTTATGTTTTCCACCTCTCGTTCGTGTTCTTTAAACTGATACAATTTTCCACACAATAAAAGTCTTTTAATCTTTCCCTGAGTTTCTCCTTTTTCAACTATTCCGAGGACTGCATTAATACGTTTATACCTGTTCGAACTTGTTCAAGGCCATAGTTTGAAGTCGGAGACACACACATACATGAAAAAACTTAAACGGCAAGAGAATTGACCCATTGCACCTCATATTCCTCGGACTAAAGTACGCCCGAGGAAAAGATTAAGGAAAATTCTCGACTGAGATTGGTAGATTTTGTTTTCTGTTTGTCCCATAAATTCTTGTCTTCCATTTCTTCTCTACCACGGTTCAAATGACCATAACATGTGCGCATGGTTGAGTTAAAAATAACAATGAAGCTGTTTAAATCACTGAAAAATCATTTTTTAAATTATACTATGTGCATGAAATTAAATTCTTTCGGTCGAAATTATTCTATTATACAGGTATTACTTTTGAAATGACTCAAGATTATCCAGACAAAGCGAATCTTTTAAATTCACCGTAACAGACAAGGTTCGATCCGGACCAATACACACACACACATACACACACACACACACACACACACACACACACACACAAACACACACACAAACAACATCACACACACACACACACACACCCACACACACACACACACATACACACACATAGATCTATCCTATCGGCTATCGCCGCATGTAGTTGTCGAAAAGTTTTCGGAAAAGAAACGGCGTCAGGACCCCGGGATTAAGAAGGGTAAAAGAAAAGTGACAAGGGGACTTGGATACTACGTCGATGGTCGAGCTTAAAGCCAGCACGTCTTTCTTTCTTTGCAGAATATTCAGTGGAGACGCGAAACAATTAAAGAGGAGACGACGAGGAGTGTCCGCCTAAAAAGAGAATTTTCGGAGGAGGATGCTCGGCAGTTGGGGCTGGGAAGAAGAATTGGAGTTGGGAGAGGGTACGACAGCCCCGTCGCGAGAGAGACAAAGACGAGAGAGCCCAGACTCGACGCATCCTGTCCCCGACAGCCGGGTGCTGAGGTATGCACCCAGCCGGTGTCACCACCCTCCCAGCTACAGCTCGCCACATTTCAGCACGCAGCCTCCTCTCGACTGTACGGACTGTAAGTATACATCGTCAGGTTTATCACGTAACGCTGTTCCGACTACGGTGGAATACTACCGGTAACATCGACGGAAAACATCGACTTCAGTCGTGATTTTTCGATCTTTTTATTGTTCGAATTATCTCTTTGGTACACAGAGATAAGTTAATCCCAAGATTACGCAATACAATTTTGTATACACAGATCAGACATCCCTCGAATTCACGCACACACATAACCAGATATTTTTACACATAACTTTGTTAAAAGTTATTTTAAGAAATTTTCTTCAAGAGAATATCAGACATTGTAAAATATAATAATAAAATTAAAATTCAAATTAACTAATTAAATTGCAAAATACAAATTTTTATAACTTATAAATGTTTTTCATAAATAAGGCTACATTTTCGATATCCGTCTTTTGTAGTTAAAGAGTTAAATAAAATCTTCAAGAATGTCAGCAATTTGAAATTTTCAACAGCTCTCATAAACTCCTGTGCATAATTCTAGGCTTAAATGAAACGAATAATAAACATTTATAGTTTGACAATTAAAACTCAGAATATGGAAATAGGTTTCTAATTTAAGGACGCGCGAGCATTTGCGAAATTTAAGTCGAGGTCAAATCTGATTATTTTTGTCGAGTTTGATTCGCGTTTGGGTAATCGATAACTTCAACTAACTTGAACATTTGCAATTACCCTCAATATCATATTACTACAAATCAAGATATTCTATTTTGCTTATAAGAAAATAAATTTGTACATGTAAGAAAGGAACAATTTCGAAAAATATCACTATTATTTTATTTATCCTGTTTTGTTTTTACATAATACATATTTTATTTTTTATTAAATTAGTTTTTTAAAATATTCAATTATTATTATGATTAAAACATTTGAATGCATATTTGCAAAATTATTTGATAAAGTTCGATAAAGAGAAAAAAATTCCTTTTATTTTCCAAAAGTTTTCTTGACGATAAATGATATTAACGACAGTTAATGTAAATCTCCAGAGCAGCGTGAGGTGGCCAGGATGCTGACTGCTCACCCTGAGATGCACGAGAAGCGGGACGGCCTCGGCGGCGGGCAATATGGGGCAGGCGGGGGTGGTGGTACTTCGATTGAAGAGAAACCTATTCCGGAACAACCACCCCCGCCTCCTGCACCGCCGCAACGAGACCCGTCAGATCCCACTATTAGTGCTAAAAAGCTTCCAAAGAAACGAAAATTCGATCCATCCGAGCTCGAGGAGATGGACAAGATCAGCAATGTCACCAGCCACATCAACAACATGGTCCATATACGTGCGCCAGCTATGCCACATAGCGGCCACCCGGTTTTAGGACAACAACAATCCAGCTTACCAACTACTACCCGACAATCGCCACCGCAGCAGGAGTCCGATTATCAAGTATGAAATGGTTTTAACCGAAATTTTAGCATTAGTTAGCTGCATCTATGTAATCTTGACTGATATTTGACTGAACGCTATTGAAAAAATCATATCAATATCAAATATCAATAAAGAATATATATATATATATATATATATATATATTAGAGTTCACAAAATAAAAAAATTGATATATTTCTACGTGCAAGTTTTATACAAAATTTAAAATGTTAATACTTATAAAAATAAATCTAATTTTATATTATAAGTGATATATTAATTTAAATATAATTTTTATTTTTTTACAACTTCCAAACAAAACATCTAAAAAAATTAATACATAATAGTTATCACAACATGTAACGTTTATAACAATTTATCTTAAATTACTATTTTTATTTAAAAGTATGTATTATACATGAACTTTTTTCTTATGTTTCAGGTATCCTCAGCTCACTCGGTAGTAGTGTTACCTCCTCAAAGCACAGCGGTAGATTATTCTCTCCGCGAAGAACCTTCACGTTCTCGTCCTCGGCTTACTATTGATCTCAGTGAGTGGTGCGACCATAGAGTGTTAGCTTTAAGGGATTCATATTATTTCCCGGGTGTTATACGTAACGTTGTTCACGGTGAAATTTTATACATTGAGTTCGACGGCGAGAGGAAGCTAGTGCGTTACAGTGACCTTCTGGGTGCGAGACGGTATGATGTGATAGGAGATGCAAGCCCGTCTCTAGGACAGGTGAATTTGGATACGAAGGTTTGCATCAGGTGTCCGACCGCGAACAATCACGTGGATGCGACAAAAGTGTTTGTAAAGGGGACAGTGTGCAAGATATTAACGAAGCCTTATCGTTTTGTTGTGAAAATACCGCGAGAAGATGATCAAAATGAGAGCATTATTGTGAAACGCGCGGACTTGCGACTAATACAGCCTCCGTGGGCGGAAGAATTGGAGGAAGGGCTGGAGGAATGCGATCCGACAAGAGTCGAGAACATAGGTAACAATTTATTTATATAATTAATAATATAAATCACTTTTTTTTGAGAAGATAACTATAACGTTTTTCTTTTTAAAATTTACCAGAACATGGATATCGCAATACCACGGAAGCTCCGACAGCAGTGCCAATTTTGCAAATCCATCATACTTCTCATCACACATCGCATATATCAAGTCATAATGACACGAGTTATTATAGAACGACCGGTACCAGTCCTCTCATGACTTTAGGCACTCCTGCGCATTCTGTCACGGCGTTAAGTAATGGCAGTCGGCCGTATGACGATTTAGAAAGCGAAGATGATTTAGACAGAGAAGACATTACATTTCCCTCGGACGCAGGTTGGATATATGAAATTTTCACTATCATATACGATTTTATTAAAGATATACCTTATATTATGTTGCTACATGTATACGCGCGAACGCGAAAGACAGAACATTTGTACCTATTTTAACGTAGATTATTAAAATATTGCTCAATATTTCTTTGATTCTTTGAAAATGTATTCTCTATATTGTAAGAAAAGCTAAAGCCTTAAACGAGAGCAATTTAGTCAAAACAATAGTATAGTAATTCAGGTATATTCAACTGACAGATGCAAAATTGTCAGGGAGCAGCAAAAGAAGCAGCATGCAGAGCCGAGGAAGTACCAGTAGCCTAGTTGAACAACGTAGTATAACGCCTCGTTCTCAGGCAGCCACACCCCGGTATTACTTTTATCAAATATAGCTATTTCATAAGATAAACTGATTTCATAAGATAAACTGATTAACACATATAATAGCGAAATCTCTTAATTAATAATTATACATGCGTCTATTCTTTTTGTTAAATAGATCTCAGGCGGCAACGCCACATAGGTATAAAAAGGGTGACATAGTGGTTACACCGAGTGGAATAAGAAAAAAATACAATGGCAAACAATGGCGTAGACTCTGTAGTAAGAAGGATTGTAATAAGGAGAGCCAGCGGAGAGGATATTGTTCTCGTCATCTTAGCTTAAAAGGATCTGGTCTTAGAGGTCCAACGAACACATTTCCTGGGTATGAATATTCATTTAAACTTTTGTTGATTGGCATTGGATCAAAAATGATAATCAGTTTTTTTTTTTCATATGGCAAACAGTTTACATTAAACTATTTGGTGTCTGGATACTTGCTTGATATATGTAACATAAAATTTTTCTTTATTATAATTATTTTTTTGTTTACAGTGGTAAAATGGATGGCGAAGAAACATCAAGAGATTCCGATACCTCGCCAAATTACGTTGACAGAAGAATAGCGGGTAGATTTGATCAAGACGAAACTGAAGTTGCAAACACGCTTGGTATATGCTTTATGTATTCAATAAAGAAAAATAAGAATTTTTTCTATTTAAAAAAGATTTAAAAACTTCATTATAGATTATTTAATAAAAAAATTTATTATATTACATTTAACTGCCGATAATCTATTTATACAGAATTCATTTTTTGATATTTAATATTTTAATAATGTTTTTATAACTTTAAACGTGTTTTATTATTGCAGTGCATTTGAGAAGCTCTAGATCGGCTACACCAGCCTTTTCGTCACCGACGGGCCAGTCTTCTATATCTCCATGTGTAAATCAATCACCGGTGCCGCCGTTGGGGCTCAATCAAAATAATGTATTTATGCCTATCTCGAGTCCCGCTCACCATGCGACTCCGCTGATTTCACCTGGCGCAAAATGGAAGCACTCACCTACGCAATCGAACTTTTTGGTTCAATATCCGCAACAAGTGATAAAGCCCGAGCCGAATCGAGTAGACAGAAATCGACCAATTCCGATAACTGGCCCTTCCGGCTTAGGGACAAGCGTGATAAGAATCTCTCCGGTGAGCCGCATGCAACCCGGTCAGAATCCAACTCTGTCGTGGTCGGAGCAAAGTCCGCCACCGACGAGACATCCCTCAGTCGTGACGTCGATCGCTCAGCAACAACAAAACATAATTTTGCAACACGCATTAACGTCGAGCAACGATTTTCCCAATCAGACCGAGATGCCCGAACAGAATCCGCAATTGATAAAACAGCCGCTTTCGCCTCACCCGCTGTCTCTGCCCACTATTCCAGTGCCGCAGAACCTCACGCTCGTGCACAAACCGCTGGAGCAACCTGTCGACTACGCGCAGTCACCGCAGTCCCAGGGCCAGCCGATCTACCTGATGCAGCATGAAAAAAAGTATGTCGTGATAAAGAACAGCATGTCGGACATGTCGGCGCCAGCGGGTGTGCACAATCAGGATGACAAGTATCGGCAGAGTTTGATCAACCATCCGGGCCAATTGCCGGTATCAACGTTGCAAGTTCAGTGTCAACCACCCCAATCACCCGCGGTTTCATCCGTCCATATTGATAAATTGTCTGTTTTGCAACCTGTAAGTTGACACGATACATAACGAATTGCTAAAGCAGCAATTTATAATTGATGTCATTAATAATAACATAATACTGGAATACGCATAGATAACGTGATTACGTTTTGCTTGCTTGCCATTAGGTGAGTAAAGTGAACACACACACGACTGTGCATATGGATATGCAAAGGAATCAGCCGCCGCCTACGAATGTAATGACATCCACCACAGAGGCATCCAATCCGTCTACTCCGACAAGCGTCTTCCAGCACGTAATTGTTCAGCCAGGACATTTGGTGCAAATTCCAAAAACACAACCTCCTAGAGAAGAGAATGCAAAAAACAACGGTATCCTCTGTAAGTTTTATATTGCAATATGAATGCATTATTATATGACATAAATAACTTACATATTTTGTATCCCTAATAGAGATTTTTCCTCTTGTCTTTAATAATTAATTTTTATAAACCATTTTAAGTATAATATTTAAGTTTAAAAATTTAAATATTATTTCACTTTTCCTTTTATCCCATTTCGCTACCTCGCAATTGTTTGCAACGACGATCTCAATGTCATAATATGTCGAATTGATGATACAAGCAAATTTGACTAAACGGTAAGGCTTTCACAGATGGCAGCCACGAAGTTCCTTCTGCATACCAGCCCCATCCCCCATCATTACTGAACAATGCAGTGCGCAGCTGGAAAAAAGGTTTGAGTTCTGACTGCCAACTGAAATGTATCAAGCCTATGGAATTGCTATAGATTGCAGTTTGTCAATGGTACATAACGCAAGAACATTTGTTATATTCAAGTGTTGGAAGCACAGTTGGATGCTTAATTATGTTTTAAATGTTTACATTGTCGCAATTTTCTCTTTGTATCTTTCATTTCTTTAGGTTTTCACACATTTATTTTGTGTATTCTAATGTAATATACAAAACATATTGCTTACGTTATCGTATCAATATTAGAAAAAGTATCTCATTCTACATTGAAAAAATTATATTACTATTCTCGTGAATAGCACATATATATTATTCACATTTGTTGCAGATATTCTGTTTAACGTGAGATATTTTCAATTTTGCAATTTTTTTCCATGTACCATTGCCAATCTTGCAGCAGACGCAATTAATTAACAAATTTTATCCTCATCTCTTAACTTTTCATTTCATTTAACATATACAAATAAGCATTATCTACAAGAACTTTAATGCTGGGGAAGGCTATTCACTAGTGTTGGATTATTCGAAAAGTTTGCGTAAAGTTTTTAAACTGTAAAGATATTTTTTATTTATAATGTTTTTATTTAATTATTTATTACTTTGTATTTGTTTTATATTTTTTTATTATTCATGCGATTGAAAAAGAATTTTCAACAATTTATTCTGTACAATACTTTGTTCCAATGATAATAGTAGTATAAGCTGGTTTCAGTAATAGTATATAATGTCATCTAGACTTAAAAAATTTTTCTGTGAAACTTTTTGCTGAAAATGTTGGGACGGGCCATTGGAATTTGAACCTAGCACCCTTCCAATACTAATCACTTGCGTTAACACGAAGCTACGTCATCCCGTTCCAATAATAATTAACACGAAAACTTTTCGGACAAACCAATATTTTCTTTATCCTGATCACGATTATTTATTAAAGATATTTGCGTAACAGTTGCTATATTCTAAATATAAATATTGATAAATGAATAATCTTCAAAATAATGTTGGATTTTTTCATTACATTATTACTGATACTTTATCAGTTTAATACTAGTTTTACTTCAATTCTTTTCATTAATTCACTAATCCATTGTGTTTCTCTTGAATACATAGCAGCGAAAACGTCTATATAAAGTCTATAACATTACTTTATCGGCTGCTATTCCCACATCATTACTAACCACACTCATTGCAACTAACCCACTAACTTCATTGCAGCTTTTTCCTGGCAGACGACAGTTCTGGAACAATCAGAGGTGAGCCCTCCTCCTTCTGCTCTGAGTCCACCCCTGAGTGCACCTCCAATTCCAATAAGTATGAGCACACCTGCTGAAGATGGCCCTGGTACTGGTTCAGATCCCATAACACCTGCCGAAGAAGAGGATGATGACGTGTTTGAAGCAGAACCGACCCCACCCGCAGAAGTGGAAGCTAATGCTAATAAAAGACGTAGTCAATCGCTCAGTTCTTTGCAGCCACAGACTCCACTAAAAGTAGGTTTGATCAATTATTATCGTGCGTTTTTAATTATTGACATTAAGTACAATAAAACGAGTCGTTATATTTAATATTGATAATAAAAATATATATTTTTGATAATAATAATGATCAAGTTTAATGTTATTAATATTATAAGAATATATTCAATAATATTTTTATATTTATATTATGTACAATAATATTTTTATATTTATAATGTGTACTCATTTTCATTAATTGTTTGCAGGCTAAAGACAGAATACGTCGACCTATGAATGCATTTATGATTTTTTCAAAACGACACCGCGCCGTTGTGCATCAACGTCATCCGAATCAGGATAATCGTACCGTATCCAAGATATTAGGAGAGTGGTGGTATGCTTTGGGACCCGAGGAGAAACAAAAGTATCATGAGCTGGCTTCGGAAGTAAAAGAAGCGCACTTTAAGGCGCATCCGGACTGGAAGTGGTGCAGTAAGGACAGACGGAAGTCGTCGACGACCAGTTTTAAAGGAAGCGAGACAGGAAGGGCAAAGTTGAATAGTACGGGAGAAGAGACTGATCCTCTGCAAGGTTCTTCATCGGAGGATCCATTAGTGATTTCGTCTGCTGATGAAGTATCTACTCCAATTACTACTACATATAATGAAACTTCTACCAATATTGAGGTAAGAAATTTCATGTTAACATGAACGCAAGTTATAAGTACCGTAAAATAAGTAGTGTGTTTAAAAGAGCACATCTTGAAAAACCTTTTTTCTATTTATATCTTGAACGTTTGTTAAGAAAGAGAAATATTTAACTCACGAAAGCTGATGAAATTATTAGCAGATTATGAACCAGTCACACACGCAACATCGGATTTCGGAGATCCCTTTGCAAATTGAAAACGCAGAGGTCGACATCAAGCAAGATGACGATGCAAATGGATCAGATGATGATCAAATGGTTATCTGCGAAGATCCTCAACCGGAAATAGATCTTAAGTGCAAAGATAAATTGACGGACAGTGATAATGACGCGCAAGACGAGGACGCGGAGAAAAAGTGTTACAATCAGTCGCAGTTTTCGGCGATGAGCGGTCAAAAGAGGGAAATAATCAGTGTTAAACAGGAAATAACATGCAGGCCTAAACCAATAAAAGGTACTTCTGAGTCACAAGCGAATGTAACGTTTGCATAATACGTTACATAAATACGTTTTAACAATGCGAATGTCTTGATGTTTATTTAGCACGGATACCCTCAACAGGTATAGAATCTACAACAAAATATCACCATACTTCCACGGATAAAGGCAGTACTGTATCAGTTTTGTCGAGTACGTATCCTTATCACAGTCCTGTCAATCCAACAGGAGTGTCAGGGTTCCAGCCTACCGGTGGCGCTTTCATAACTATGCCGATATCGCCGAAAGTAATTAAGCCGGAACCGGTAAAGGGCGAGCAGCAATATAACACGCAGTACAGCATGAATAATCTTGTGAGCATCCACACTGAGAACGGACGGAACATGCCTAAATTTACAGCAGCTCCGGTATTACACACTGTAAGTATTAGAAGCTAGCTGGTCGCTTTAGCATATATATTTTTTGCGATTCATATAAAGATATTTGCCACAAATATCGCACGAACGGATATTGCACATGTTTCCGAGTCATTGAGACTAGATATCATTCATCATGCCGATAAGCCACTCTGTTTGCCCGTGATGGTATCGAAGTTACCTCATCACAATCCGCTTAAGAAAGTAGTGCACACGTTTCTTCCGATAGTTTTTGAACAAAAGATTTCTAGACGGATTCGGAGATTAAATAACAGGGTTTAACGATACTAACAGATTGGATCGAAACCTATGATGGCGCTGTTGAAACAACAGCAGCCGTTGCAGTCTTTAGGCACTACTCTTCGCCCCCTTTCTTCAACTATCCCTTATCAACCACCGCTCACTCTAACATTGCTCGATAACGATTTGGTGGCTGTTTCCAAACCGCAGCAGGGATCGCAGTACCTTAATACGACGCCGCCGCATTCCAGGATGTACGGCGGTTTCCAAATACCCATTACTGGTGAGTATACGGAAATTGTTCCTGTTGCTCCGCTTTTCTTAAGCATGCATCGTAATGTAATGTAACAATGTAAATAACACGTCTACGATCCGCATCACAGACGCCGGTAGTCGCAACAATTCGATACCCATGCAGAATTTGGTTTCGAATAATAAGATGGAAATCCAAAGCGTGATTGTGAGCAAACCTTATTCGGCGACGTTATCGACAATCTCCACTACGTCGTCTTATCGGGGAATTGGCCATTCCATTGCTCGCCTCGCGGAATCCGAGAACAGTGACAATCAATTAGCTACGAATCACACTCAATTTTACGGTAACTTTCTGCGAATTCATTAGTCTCTTTATACATCGCATCGTATGTAACATTCTCTTATTTACCTTTTAATCTTTCTTTCTATTACAGTCAGCAATATAAAAACAGAAGACAGAAAGAGTACTGTAAATATCACTCTTCCCGCAACAAACGAGGTACATAAACAACCATCGACTCCTCACACGCCGCATACACCTCAGAATAATCACGGAAACGGTGATTTGTCGTCGAATAAATCATACACATTCGATGAAGGCCAAAGCAATGATATAGGATCAAATAAAGGTCCGTTCATGCTTGCTCCAACTCCGGCACAGCTTGGTCGAGCGCCATTGCAAAGGAGACAATCAATGGGTACATAATATATAATTATAATTTATTTCAACATTTACACAAAAGAAAAAATATATTACTATGATATATTGAATATTTAAAAATTATGGAATAAAATTAATATTTCTTTAATGGAAATATTGAGGGAGAATATTTATTGTAATTTCTCAATTTTTAATGTAAATTTCTTTTTACAATTAAATCTCAGATTAAAATTTTGTTAAAATGAAATCCATTTAAAAAATTACATAAAAAAATTACATAAAAAATTACATAAAAAAATTAAAACATGATTTTATTAGTTGTCTATCTTCTTGGAAGTTGTAAAAACTTTGCATTTTTTAAATTATTAAATAAATATATATATATATATGTGTATATATATGATAATTTTCACATTTTTATTTCTTGAATTTTTATGAATCAATTTGATACTAAGCTATTTTTTTTCTTTTTCTACCCTTCCTTCACGGCTTCTTTTCCATTTCTTCTATTTAACAGCAATGCCTCCCGCATCAACTGCAGGAGACCATGGGCCAATGGCAACACCTCAACATTGTGATAATCGACCACTAACAAATACATCTCAAACGACAGAGATACAGCAAACGCAACAACAAAATTTGACAGAATCTCATACTTCTCCTTCTCCCTCTACTAAGAAGGGCTCCTTCTTTAAGAAAAACGTGGAGGATGGTATGGACAGGTACTATCAATATATTTTCGATATTGAATTTTCAATATATTAATGAGAAATTTGTAAATACATTAAATTAAATTTGATAATGCATTGAGAACACATTGCTCGAATAATTGCAGAGTTCTTGAACAAGTGAACTTCCAAGAAAAATTTTCGTCGTTGCCGGAATTCAAACCGGAGGATATACAAAGCCCGAGCGCGATCAGTATAAACACCCCGGGGTCATCTAGCCATAGCAGTGCAGCTTCAATATTACACCCCCAAACACCTGTACATACGTATTCACGAAAGAAAACCGCACAAGGACCTCATAGGCCCACGAGTAAGCAAATTAAATAATCTATGCGTAGTCTTAACTCGGGTTATTACAATATTACATTATATATTTTTCTAATAGTGAATGAGGATGAGATCGATTCGGATACATCGATATCAGCCACTCCAAAATCTACGTCGAGTGTTAAGCTGACAGGCACCACGTTCTTCGGCCCGGATTTCAACGTCGATGCTTATAGATCCAACAACGATATAATGGATGTCGATGTCAGCTCTCCGCGTACGCCGAAAACCCCTGGGAGCAGTGCTGGAAATACCGTGCTGGGAATCGGTAGAAGTGACAACGAGCGTGGTCATAGGAAGATACTGGAGCAACGGAGACAATTGGTCATGCAGTTGTTTCAGGAGCATGGTTATTTTCCATCTGCGCAAGCAACTACCACGTTTCAACTTAAGCATGTGGATATATTTCCTACCAAGACTAGCTTGCAACTAAAGATTCGAGAGGTGAGGCAAAAATTGAAAGCTAATTCGACACCGAGTGCCAACAGCCTCGTTAGTCCATTGCCAGTCTCTGAGTCATCTGTTGTAACTGGTAAGTGCAAGTACAAAAAATTTCATTGCATTTCGCAAGTACAAAAAAGTTTCATTGTATCGATCCTTCTTATAAATTGATCTATATTTTTAATGGTTTGTCAGGTTCAACTGCTCCTCCAACATCGATGGGAGCTCCACATTCACTGCCTGTAAGCAGTAGTGGTAGCTAGCACCCACGTGCCAACTGTGATACTATGCATCCCCTTACTCCGCAACATGAATACATCATTATCCTTTAAAGAACGAAGTGTTTACTAGAAAAGTCGTTAGTGCACACTCTCCTTGGAATTTGTAAAGTACTGCGAAAGGCTTTAGTGCAATTTTAAATTACGATAAAGTCTAGTGCGGATGACTTTAGCGGGCATACTGAGACGTGTCGATATATAAATGTCAATAATGATCAATTTTATACATAATATTGATTTAAATAGATGAATATTGAAGATATCAGCTGCTCTCTTGGAGTGTGTGTTTGGATTTTTATGTTCGATCGTCGTTGAACAATACAAAAATGACGAAAATTTCGAATATTCAATAATTAAGCCGTGATTATTCACGATAATTTATGTTTTTGCATGCAAATCTGACTTATATGTGAATCCAATTGTACTATACTAAATAGTAACATATAATGGACAATATAAGTATGATATAGTATGTTGAAACGTATTACGAAATGAACTTTCTTCTTTGACACAAAAAAGACAATATTACACTGCACTATAGATCCAAGGATGATCGAAAAGGAAAATGATTATAATGACAAATATATATGATATTATTTTATTATATTTTAAAATTGTAATTTGCCTTTTACTGCGCATTTTTAATTCTATAATAATTGATATTTGTACATCAACACGTTCTGCGTGATTCAAGAAAGGCCTAAGCCATTGTTAAATATTGTTGAAAATAAAATTCATAGAGAAAAAGAGGGATAAGCAGAAAAGGGAGAGAGAGAGAGAGAGAGAGAGAGAGAGAGAGAGAGAGA
>JAJVSH010000003.1:127802-185883 GCA_021460005.1 Tetramorium alpestre | reverse complement strand
TATATATACATATCTTCTTCTCCCCTTACTTCGTATGGTGATGAAATACGTTCCGTGATTTAGCAGCCATGAATGTGACTGTGATCTAGGAAAACAGAAGTAAAGTAAAAGTGGCGGCTACTCTACTGACTATTTCTTCACCACTAGACTTCCTTCCTGTGTGTGTTCCCTTCCTCTTTGTATCTCTTCCTCAATGTATAAACGGATATGCACTAAATCGAGCGTTTCTTCACCACTCTTATCATTATTTTTTTTTTTTATTATTTGCGTTAAATATATTTTTACTGTGCTTAATCGCTACGCGATTTACCGTAATATCCAATTATTCTATTATTTCTTGTTTAATTTTGAAATATTTTTAAAACTGTTATGTAATTATATATTATCAGTCAAGATTAATGTTATGAAAATATACGAAGCATACAAAAGTAAATACCATATATAGAAGTCGTGGACAGTGACTCTATATGTATCCATACAGTAAAAAAACACTTCACGTTGGACATTGATACATTGTATGATGTACGTGCATATATATGCGTGGGGATAATGAAATATAAATACAATTATAAATACAAATATATATATATATATATACATAAATGTATAAAACAATTAAATGCAGTCGCATATGTATGACATCATGGCATATATTATATGTAGGAAAGATATATATATATATATATATGGCTGAGGCATTAAAATCTGCACCAATCCGAGACAGACAAGTCCGCTTTGTACCCTGAGACGTGATCGGTTAATAACATCCCTTATAATCCATTTCAGTGTCGCCAAGCAATATCTCTGGAACGTGTTCTTGAGTGTAAATTATATCAGCGTCTTTACGCGCAAACTCCGTGGAATTACTCCGTTAAAAGAACAAAAAAAAAAAGGAAAGCGTTTATATTTTTCTTAATCGTATCTAATCGGCACGAGATGTAGAGGTATCAGGTCCGGAGAGAAGTTCTTCCGGAGGGAAAAAGAAAGAGTGAGGGAGAAATCGTCTCTTTTTACATTTGTGTACTACCATGTAACGATGTTCGTTTGCCGATTTTACCATTGTGCCTGTATCAATATCTCGGGACTCACGAGTCATCGTTTCTCGACATGTTACGAGCTGAATGCGAGCCGAGCGCGTTTTGCGGATGAATGAGTCGATGGAGAGATTGGCAGATTTTAACACTGACGCCCTCAAAACGACAGTTGTTGGACCAAATTACCGGGTACACAAACACGCATACACACGGCCGTTTCGACTTAGAAGTGCGTTTACTTTTTCTAAGGAGCGACTGAGAGTAAGGAGGATGAGAGCAAGAACGTGAGATGAGAAAGGAATTATTCGCACGGCATTCTTATGGCATTTTACGTTACCGGAATCTCCCTCGATCGCGCAAAACCGACGTTTCCGTTTGCAATTTTGTACATACGTTGACGTAAAATTAAGAGTGCGCGCCCGTTTTTTTTCCCCTCGGTTCACGCGAGTTTGCTAGGTTTGTGATCTTCGATGAAAGCTTGGAAATGTTTGAGAGCTCGCCGTCGTTTTCTATTGAGAGATGCATCCGACCTCGCGCGTCGCACGGCGATTGCTCCGGTCGATCGTACAATATCACTCCCCGCGTCGGTCTTTCCGCCGAACATTTCCATATCTCATTCTGCAATTTCATCGAAGTTAAGTTACTCTGCTCAGTAATAAATCGTAATGCTATAACCGCGGATAATAATAGTAATAATAATAATGTGGAATATTACAGTTTTAACATTATTTCGGCGAGGCACGTTGCTGCGAACGATGATGATTTACTCTGTATGTGAAGTGTATTATATGAAAATTTACTCTCGTAACAATGTAAAGTCTATATTTTATTATAAGGTGAAAAGAGCAGTATGGTGGATTATCTTACGCCTGGCCAAAGTATTATTACACCGACATTAGCATACGACATATATTAATAATCAGTTTCACGAACGGAGATCAGCATGCGCTTTTCTTCCGGTAAATATAATCGTCGAGAGACTGTAGTTTATTAGCGAAACGTCGTAAGTTTTTTTTTTCTATTTTCTTTTGACGACATACACTGAAGTGCATTGTTCTGGGGGAAACATTTTAATGGCCTCTTGTGTGTATATTAGTATTAATGATACTGATAACTGTAAAAATAAAAAGAAGGATTCTTAGCACATTACGGAGATATTACGAGTTTTCAGGAAGCAGATAAATATGGAATATTATATACGAAAAATATTCTTCATCAAATGTATATTACAAAATCATATATATTATATACCGATGTCTGATTATAAAAATATTGAACAAGTGTTATCAAATAAAATGTTGTAATCTGTGTTGACAATCGCCGATTGTTCTAAGCTTGACACGATCGTTGAACGGATACATGCCTTCTTGAGTAATAAAGGTAATAAATCGCTATATACATATATTTGATGTCACGTAAAATAATTTTTGTTTCTTTACATAAAACCGGCCAGAGGAAATCTTTTCCCGTGAGTCAAAAAATTCTTATGAGACAAGGAAAAAGGTATATTGTTATGAAATATATAGTCGATATTGAGAGGTCAAAAGCATATGTGTATATATTACATGTGTATATATTTACTTAAATGTCTATTACAACATACAGCTCCGCGCAATCCGATTTGATCGTAATGGAATAGTAAAAAAAGTGCAATTTAAAAATACACTAAATAAAAGCTATAGTCCACTTGCTTCATTGCCGTGTTCACGTAATCACTCGTTACTTTGATACATTTTCCTTTTGCTTTTTCTGTTTCTTTGTTTCGATCTCGTCGATCGGCGCAGTTTTCACAAACGGAATCTCGTTTTCGTATTCGGAAGGCATGTAATCCACCAGAACTTTTGGCACCTTGATGCCAGTTTCTGTTTGATGTACTTCCAGAATAGCACAAATTACGCGCGTCACAGCGCACATCGTCGCGTTCAGCATGTGAACGTAGTCCGTCGTGGTGTTCATTTTCTTCGTTTGACCATATCTGCAGATTAAATGAGTTTCATGAGATTCTTGCGGTAAGTTTTACAAAAGCAGCAATGTTTACAGTTATCTAATCTATTGACCTGACTAGCAATCTTCTTGCTTGATAATCCAAACAATTACTACATGATACGAGCTCGCGAAATGCACCCGAACCGGGAAACCAGGCTTCCAAGTCCAACTTCTTGGAAGCTGCATGGTTCAATGCACCGGACACAATATTAACTATACGATAAGGGATGTCTAAGGCCTGATAAAATTCCTCCGCATTGGAAATCATTTCTTCCATCATCTCCCAGGACTTTTTATCATGCGGTGAAGTAAGACAGAATTGTTCTACCTACAAATAAGACGATAATATTAAATACATTAATGTTTTATTTAGAAATAATTAACTTTTATTTGAGCTGCCGTTTTCGAGATGAGGTTCGTCGGAGCAACTCATCCTATTCCAATTTAAATTCGTAAGCATAAACTAAATGTAAAAGGCTCTTGTGAGCAACAATATCACATGAATTTATTGTTCCAAATGTAAAAAGAGGAAAACTGACTTTTAAAATAAGCTAAGATTCATCCAGGATTATGGAGCCAATGTTAATTAATAATTCTCATTTAATTCCACATACCTTTTCAAACTGATGCACCCTAAAAATACCCCTAGTATCACGTCCATGAGAGCCAACTTCTTGTCTAAAGCAAGTAGAGATTCCGGCATATTTTATTGGTAAAGCGGTTTCAGCTATCCACTCGCCCCTGTGAAAAGCTGCTATTGGTTGTTCGGAAGTAGCAATAAGGTATTTCTCTTCCATTTCTTTATCCTCATTACGTTCGGTACCTTTACCAATTACCTGATATAACAAAATATGACAATTATACGTGTAATAATTTTGTATTAATTCTCTTAAAGCATTATTTGTTACACACCTTGTATAATTCTTCATCGAATTGCGAAAGCTGTGCTACTTCTTGCATCGCGTCTTTTCGCATAGTAAACGGAGTATACAGAGGCTTGTAGCCTTTTTTGAACAACTTCCTCAATGCTAATTGTATTAGAGCTTGTTGCAGAAAGACTGCTGGCCCAGTGAGAAAATAGCCTCTTCCTCCAGACACACCTGTTCCACGTTCTCCGTCCATTCCATCAATCATGTGGATCAGGTCTACGTGAGAGTACTTTTTTCTCTCAGTGCAATCTCCCCACGTTCTCTCCACCTAAGGCAATAAACATTAGATAAATAACAAACATTAAGAACAGTAAACAATAGTATTTTGTTTAAAACTCAAAATATATCATGCGAACGTACTTTATTCTCATCTTCGTCATTGCTAACAGGAACAGATTCGTGCAAATGGTTTCCCACTTCCTTGAGCGCACTATTTCTCTCTGACTCGGTAGCCTTCAGGTTCTCATCGTTCTTCTGAATGGCATCGTCGATGAGGGTACGTATTCTTTTGATCTGCGTCACTGTCAATGGTTTCAGGCTCTCAGAGGTCAAGCTGTCCAGATCGTCGGCGATTGCTTGAGGAACAGTATCGTCGTCGCCGAGCGGTTCCTTTCTCTTCATCTTCTCGCCGATCTCCTTACTGCAGAGATTCTTCAGCTTGTTGAAATTATCGGCGCAATGACGCAATTGTCGCCAGTGTTTGTCCTTCTCGATTACGGTATCCACTAGCTGCACATCCTTGAAACGCTTCTTTTGATTCTCCCGGATACTCTCGGGGTCGAAACCCTTGTCCTTACGGAAATAATCCAAGTCGAGCACCATAGTTCCTACTTTACGATCGGCGTCGTGGAGGATATCACTGTGCCGCACACACGTGGCACCTCAACCAGCTGCGACAGGACAGATAGAATTAATATCCGATATTACGTACGTTACGTATCGAGATGGATATTTGCTCTTTCAAATATTTAACTTTAATAAATTTTACGTACCTTTACCTGTTCGAGGTGGTTGACGGTGGTCAACGGCTGTCAACAATCAATAGCGGCTGTCACGATTTTCTGCGTCTGATGAAACGATCGGAGGTTATGACCAAAGAGAAACCTAAGAACGGCCATCCCGGCCTTTTTCGTGGGACCGATCGTTGGACTAGCATTAGCGCCAAACGTGGATGTAAGAACTACGTGACCACATTCACTGTCGAGAAATCGTTTCTGTGCATAGTTTGTCGCTGTGCTACATCCACTTTTTGACATCCACTTTTAGTTTTTTTAGTTTTTGAAAAATTAAGATTATAACTATTATAAGCCACTCAAAAGTTTCTTCAAAAATATTTAACTGAATTTTTCAGTATCTGTCAATGTAACTATCCTAATTTTTAAAAAATTTTTTTATAACACATAATCAAACTTATCAAATCAAATATTAACTAACTTAGCTTTCCTAATATATAAAAAAATTTCGACTACTATATTTATAAATACACAAAATACAGATTATATTAGTTTTATTGTAAAATTCATACTTTTTTATAAAAAAAATACATTTAACACAATATATATAATTCATTATACATTTTGATTCAACGATAATCATTCAATAATCATAAGTTTTGCATCCTTTTATCTCAATTTATTATTTATACATATACATATATTATATTATTTGTCACGTGACATTTTTTGACGCTGAAATCCAGCGTCATAACGTCAAGTGAAAATTCGAAATAAACATGCCCGTGAAAGGAGCATAAGATACTGCTATTTGGCCATGGCTGCTTTCACGACGTGAATCAAAATAATCCGTGCGCGTGATTGGTTCAAATCACAAATTTGAAAATTCAAATTTGACTAATCACATGTAAGGATTATTTTGATTGCGATCACATCATCGCGAAAGCAGCCCATACTGTATACTTTTATACTTCAAGTCCCGGTGGCTCATCGCATCCGTACGCGTCAATTCGCGAACTGATTCAGACGTGATTCGTCTCAAGCAAAAATTTTCAAAGGTTGCTGATTCTACTTTACGCTTTGAAGTAACCTCGCTTCTAAAGAGGCGTAAGATATTGTGTCTCGGCAAAGGTCAGGAAAAGAAGAAGTATTCATATGGCGCCGAAACGAGATAGTAAGTAGATTATTACTAGAGCTCGGAATACCCGGTAAACCGGATACTCGCCCGCCCGCCTGTTACTCGTTACGTACGGTTCCGCGCCGATTCCGCGGGTACCCGCATATTCGAGTACCCATACCCGTGCGCACGAATACGGGTACTGGAATATGTGAGTACCCGCGGAATCGGTTCGGAATCGTACGTAACGAATAACGGGCGGGCGGGCGGGTACCCGGTTTGCCGGGTATTCCGAGTACTAATTATTATCTACTGTATGTACTGTATTCAACTTTATAAAGTATATTATTTAGTAAATTACATTTGTTTCTTTTTTTCAATTATAGAAAAAGGTCGCCAAAAAGGTGAACCTGTTACCATCGTTTCTCGAATGTCACCACCATCGACGCAACAATTGCGTCGTTTATTGTATCCTTTTGAAGGAGCCTTCCTTCAGAAGGAAACACCACCGCCGTCGCCGCCGGTCCTCGACGTCCCTTTGACGTTGCCGCTCTGGACGTCGCCACCCCGGCTTTCGCCGAAATTGCTCCGGCCGACGCTGTTGCGGCCGACGCTACTCCGGCCTCCGGCCGACGCTTCTACGTCGTCTTCGCCGGAGATACCACTGCAGCCGGCACTGCTCCAGTCGACGCTGCGCCGATCCCCGCCGAAACTGCCCGCCGATCCTCCTCCGCCGACTAATGCTGCCCTGGCTTCCGCCCCCGCCGCCACCACCGCCACCATCGCTGGAAGAAGAAAGATATCTGCTGCAAGAAAGGTAATATATAATATTTATATGTATAATTGTCCATCCAGCTGTATCTCTCTGTAGACCAATATATCCTTTTTTGTTTATCCGTGAGTTTTATTAATAATAATTTTATTTTTACAGAAAATTCGGAATAAGCGGCAACACGAAAAACAACGAGCGAAGAGAAAATTATATAAACTTATAACAAAATTAGAACGCCGATTGTTCTTTGCCTCGTCAAGTTTCGACGCTGCCCCAGCCGATATTACCCCAGCCCCAGCCGATATTACCCCAGCCTCAGCCAAAGAATAATATTTGTACATTAAGTACCATCTCTTTTTTTTAAATCTGTATACGCACTTTTCGTACGTTATTTTAAAAACATGTTGTTCGAGAGATACATTCTTAGATCTAGACGAGACAGGAGCTTAGCAGGGTTTGAATATCTCTCACATTTTTAGCCCATCTCAAAGAATTAATACAAAAAAAATAAATACTATATATATATTTTGTACTTGCGTAAAAGCGAACGTAGCGAACTACTTTCCAGTATTTATAAGATTCTTGAAAACTTCTTTGATATATGTATATGTATATATACATATACATTATGCATACATGTATAATATAAATGTATATACATATACATACATTACATGTATGTATATATTTATATATATGTATAAATGTATATATACATATCTTCTTCTCCCCTTATTTCATATTTCATGATGATGAAATACATTCCGTGATTTAGTAGCCATGAATGTGACTGTGATCTAAGAAAACAGAAGTAAAGTAAAAGTGGCGGCTACTCGATTATTTTTTCACCACTAGACTTCCTTCCTGTGTTCCTGTTCTCTTCCTCTTTGTATCTCTTTCTCAATATATAAACGGATATGCACTAAATCGAGTGCTTTTTCATCACTCTTATCATTATTTTTTTTTTATATTTGCGTTAAATATATTTTTACTGTGCTTAGCCGCTATGCGATTTATCGTAATATCCAATTATTCTATTATTTCTTGTTTAATTTTTAAATATTTTTAAAACTATTATATAATTATATATTATCAGTCAAGATTAATGTTATGAAAATATACGAAGCATACAAAAGCAAATACCATATATAGAAGTCGTGGACAGTGACTCTATATGTATCCATACAGTAAAAAAAAACAGTTCACGTTGGACATTGATACATTGTATGATGTACGTGCATATATATGCGTGGAGATAATGAAATATAAATACAATTATAAATACAATTATATATATATATATATATCTCTGGCTGAAGCATTAAAATCTGCACCAATCCCAGATAGACAAGTCTGCTTTGTATCCTGAGACGTGATCGGTTAATAACATTTCTTATAATTCATTTCAGTGTCACCAAGCAATATCTCTGGAGCGTTTCTGCATATAGTTTTTACATCCCCGTTTGGCGCGGCGGCTAAGTCAACGATCGTCGAGCACGTAGATAGCGGAGTTACCTGTAACGAAACGCGACATTACCTTACGAACAATTTGAAGTTATCGACTGGTGCGAGTAATGAACTCTTCCCGCTCTTTCCATCAATGATCAACAGTGATGAGTGTTTTGAGTGTTTATTAGTGGGCAAATTCCGCGCTGGATAATATATTTGAACTAAAATTGAAATAATATTGAAGTTGAAATTTACGCGCAATTGTGAGAACGAGAATTATAAGGTGAAAGTTATTTCTTCCAGAGCGTGCATAATTTATGTCGTATTAATATAATCTTTTGCAGATTTCGCTGGAATACGCATCGTATTTGACATCGACAGAAGACTCCGCTCCATCGTCGCGCATTCGCATCGAACGCAACAGCGCAAGTGCATCGAACGAATTCAAGAAGAGGAGGAAGTAAGTATAGCATATCTCTCTACTGATTAGCGAACATATATCACTTTTCTGTCGCTAGAATACAGTAACTTGTGCCTGACATTAACAATCTTGCAATAATGTATAACTTTCAATACGATAACCTAACCAAGAGTGTTAATCACGCTGGCTGATAATCATCAAGTAATTCGCAATAATTGTAGAGAATGATCGTCTGCTCTTCCCTGATATTTATGTGTATGTGTGTGTGAGTGCGTGTGAATGTGTCGCGATTGCATTTTAAGAATTTTAGTATTGCGACGCACGGAGCGATCGCTCGTATCTGTTTACTCGAGACTTGCTCGGGACTCGTACTTGCTACATAATTCGAGCGCGTAAATTCGCGTGAAATACAAGTGCAATTAAACGGTTGACACTTCACTGTATTTCATTGCTTAAATTATTTGATTCGCGCACTTCCCAGATAGGAAACTTTTTAATAAATGCACAATTATTGCTTCTTTCCATTCACAGCATTCCGCACGACTTGTCATAAGGTGAGTCTGCAAAACCTGCATACCTTTTGCTAAAAAAGAATTTTGTAATTATAAGTTATAAATATTGAGAAAATTATGAAGCAAATTTACTTGAAAAATTAGATTATTAGATTATTTTTTATTTTAATTAATTGCAAAGTAAAGTAATTCCCTCCCATGGGTACGACCTTGGCGCGGTGGGAGGGCTCTAGTACCCAGATAGAATATTATCCAAGCAAAACTCTTGTTCTGCTTGGATAATAATCCGGGGAAGCTAACGTACCCTCGTCGCCGATTTTAATTGAATAAACGAACCGCAGCCGGTTCGTCGGGTTTGCTTCGGGAGTGTCGTTCAAGTGATCGGACCAAAGGACTTTTTCAAAGCTCATGTGAAAGATTATTCTTGAAATTTTCCGTTCCTGTCGGTGCCGCCGTCCCGTGGATATTGCCCCCGAGATACCGTGTATCCTATTGCACTTGTCGACTCAAAATCTAGGCTACTTGATGGAATATTGAATATCACATGAGCTTGTTTTTTAAACGAGAATGCCGTACAGTATCGCGCAGAAAGACTTATTGATAATTAGTCCGCGCGCGATTGTAGTTTATTGTGCGCGTCTTTCGCGAGTGTCCTGTGCAACGGAAGAAGAAGGAGGCTTGACAGATCCTATAAGATATCCTAAGAGGAGATGGAAGTCTAGAAGAGGTATCGAGCCTCGGCGGAGCAACCTTGGGGTAAGTATCATATTTTATCTGCAAAAATTAGTTTCCATTTATTCGAATTGTTTTATCTCGCTAAGTTAGAAATAATTAGAGAAAAAGAAATTTTGAAATTTTCTGAAATTTTATAAAAATTTATTCTTGTTAAAATCTTTCTCGAAAAATAGATAACAATTATGTTAAAATGGATAATAATATTATTGAAAGATGAATTAGATGCGCGTAAGAATTATTTTTCGAAATGCTGATCATCGTCAGCACCGCTTTAATTTGAATTTTGTGTTTATACGTTACAGTATCGTCGTAGCTTCGTAGCTGAGTAACTCCGCCTGTTGCGCATCGGATCGGTGAGTCAGACATTTCTTTATCAAGGTAACGGATCTACGAGTAATTAAATATAGAGCGAATATACCTCGGTACGATTATGGTCGAACTATGGCAATAAATTATGGTCTAAAAATATTAAATCTCCGTAGATCCGTTGCCTTAAAATGGATGGGCTAAAACTTAATCATGATTATAGAAAAACTATTTAATCTTGATGTTATTTGTTTATGTATTGTGCGAATGTGCTTACTCACACACTTCGGGGCTCATAACGAGCTCGTCATGAAATTAAATCAACAAATCGCTACGTTAAGGAAATAATTGCAAAGTATTATTAGTAAAAAAGAAAAATAAGAATACATCATCGTTTGCATTTTCAATTATAGGGATATTAAATAATTGCATTTTTTATCGTCAATGTTATTTTTATTTTCATGATTTCTTTCATCTTGCGGATCTTTCATTTTATATTTATCAAATTATTTGAAACGACAAATTAGAGTATAGTTTCCAATAATTCCTTGCATTATTTTCTCGGATATTTGAATATACATTCTTGGAAAAGCACTTCAGGTCTAATACACCGTTTAATATATAAAGCAATATCTTCACAAAAGTATAATATATAAAATTATAGTAAAAAAAGAAAGAAGAACTCAATTCCCTGCTCCGCTTTGTATGCAAGTTCCAAGCAAAAATTCCGGACGCAACCTCATCCGGATAATGTTTCTTTTATGGGGCACACAAATATGCGCCGGGCGCATGGGCCCGACTCGGGAATAATGAGAACACGTTGGCCAGGTGGGAGCCGTGGGCCTCTGAATTAGACTTCGGCCCGCCCACGTCCACTTTTAACCCTCGTGAGACCCCAAGGCCCACGGTTGGCTACGGCACGCGTATAATTGGGCACAAACTCGTCCGATCTGATTATTTCAATCTTGCGGTCTTAATGGGGCCCGGAGGGCGCCAAAACAATTTAGATAAGACCCATTGGAGCGCGTGCAACAGATGCCGTGTGATCCCAAAACGGCGGTTCGCGGCCTTTCACAGCCGATCGACTGACTGTTTACATCGTTTTGGCTTTCGTAATTAAGTGGGTTCGCGATATCACGTTGATCAAATCAAAAATTAAAGTGGTAGCTTTCGCAGCATTTTTAATCGTGGATAAAAAGTGTATGTACCATTTATCTTTTAAATATCTATTTTAATTCTATAAGCTAAATTATGTTTTTCTAAGACAAAACAAAAAGCTTATATTTTATAAACTTTAGATTGTTATTTTATAAGTTTTTATTTTATAAGTCCTCTGACATTGATTCAAATTCTTTGGCTTAAAAAAATAGAAACAATAGAAATCTGATAAAAATACTTGTGCAATTAACATAAAAATAACTACGACAAAAATGTCAAACAGTATTCGACATCGACCGTTCATCGACACATCGACATTAAACTGACTTCGATTCGACTAATCATTTCTGGGTATGTTTCCGAATTATCGGTGCAGACCCGTCATCGATCGGGGAGATTCCTTGGCAAACATCTACTCTTTCATTTCGGGCAGTAGCCGGCCTGCCGAAGACGAATGACGTTTAATGGGAGTTAAGAAAAAAAATGAGAGGAGCAAGAGAGAGGAGGCAGGAAATAAAAAAAGAAATGAGAGGAAATAAGTGGCAGGTGCTCGAGGAAGGCATGCCACCGCTGAAACTTGGTCGGTCAAGATACCTACCACCCGCGTGCTCTCGATTTTCACGAAACATCCTTTTTTCGGAGTCTCCTGTTACAATGACAGAACAATTCTACCGTTGGATAATCTGTCTAAATTTTCCTAATACGCCAAAAAGTGAGAAAAAGAAGAGCTCTACATGCGTTGAACAATGCATGTTTTTGGATATCCAACGAATTTGATATATTTGATATCAAATCATTGAGTTTTAAAAGTTATTTTGTTGTTAATATATAATATCAATTGTGAGTAAAAATTTATTCAAAGTTTTAATTAGATGAATGTTAGTAAAAATTGATTTTGAAAATGCGCTCGATCTCTCTTGCACATATATAACATAAATTGAAAAAATATAATCGAGATAAGCGCAAATTCTGACTTCATTAAAAAAATACATGAATTTACGAGTATCTTTGTTTTATTTACTTGTAAAAAATTTAATAATGCCGTGTGTCTGAAAGCTAATTTAGAAGCTATTCGTACATACAATTGCTTATTAATGTCGTTTCAGTGCTATTATTCACAGCATTAAGAACAATGTCGCCTACTTAATTTAGATAATAATGACGGAACAATCACGCAACGGTAATGATGGGGATGCAACGAGACAAAGGCATTGCAATTAGCGACTGTCGCTTAAGCGCAAAAGCTAGTCGGATAATTAAGCCTACGATCTGAAATCTGCAACGTAATTAAATGATTCTGCAGCAGATACCTCCTGCATATTTTTAATAACATGACCTTGTATCTTAATTAAAAATTATGATTAAAGTATATAAAAAAATATAAAATCTTATAAACAACACAAATTATTAAAACACTAGTACATTATGCGAAAAACCATGAAGAAAAATTGNGTCATTTTCATGGATTACACGGTTTGATGCGTTTATTCAATTAGTAACGACAGGTAACNCGCAGTCACAATACAGAGTAGTTCTTTCACCAAAATACGAAGACAAGAACGTCATAAATATCTATCCCGATCGGAGTCACAAATTTTATTAAGCTCACGCAGGTTCAAACGTGAAAATGCGAAACCCGAAATGCTGCGACAGTTTCTCGTTGTATTGATCAACCACGAAGAATGAACATTCCGAGGGGATCGTACGATCAATATTCATCTGCTTTGTCGCGCCTTGATAGTTTGCTCCGAGCGAGAAAAAGGACCATTCGCCCTACACGTCTGTAACCTGTTACCGTGCGCGCGATGTGAGTTTTCAGTCTCCTACCTTTTCTTACGAATCCCGCGCTCCGCATAAAGCACTTTGTAGTCTCGTCAGGCTCCATCGAAGAGAGGGAAAAAATCCCATTGTCGAGACCACCGTGGAGAAATTGCTACGAAGCTTGTCACTAAGCGTAACTCGAAATCGCGATCGCCAGCACTCTGATTCTACATCGCATTAATAACGAATTATTTTATATGTATATGTATGTACCTTTCCTTTATCGCGAACGTAAGGAACCGATCTCTGATAAATATCGGATTTGAATTTAAATTTAGGTAGCCACATCACGTAATTCCCCGTTGAATACTAACGACGCTTCCTAAAATCTTTTTCCGAGAAATACACGAAAGTCCTTTTCGGCGAAGATGTTAATCTAGGAACGACAGAATCCTCGTCCCTCGAGACAACGTTCCCGATGAACTCGTTACTTTCCTCCTTTGGAGGAAAGGAGATAGGACATTCGACTGTGCCGAGATATCTCGGACCAGCGACAAGTTTCGTGTCTGCGTCGATGTTAATCTTAATACGATCTTCCGTAAGCCACAAAGCAACATCCAAATCATGCATCAGGCTTCCGAGGGGAGGGCGGGTCCGATTGAAAAATAGTATTATTTGTTCTTCGATTATCGTCACCGACACACAACAAGATTATGAAGGAACGGTGAGATTTGGCGACGTTCAATGGAGGTTGCGGGAGGATACTCTTTATGGATTCCAATCTCGTTGTTCGTTCACGGCACATCGGAAGGGTTGAGGGAATGAGAATGGAACTGGGATCGGAATGGGAATGGAATCCGAAGCCCCCTGTCCCTTCCCCTCATCGCTCTCTCCCTTCCATGTGCGTGCGTCCGGTACGTTCATTCACCGATCCGTCCATTCATTCTCGGCGTTTCTACGCCCAACATTGTTGCGTCCAAACGCGTACCTGAGCCTTTCAATACAACCTTCGATCGAGATGCTATAATAAGATAATATATATTCTTGTATATATACATACATATATAACACAACTGAAAGCACTTACAAGAGTAAAATCCCTTCCGAAAATGTGCATAGAAGAATGTAGCCTTTATTTGTATTCGGATGTTATAAATGTAGATACATTATCCGCGTTTTATTCTCACATGCTTAACAAATTACAAATACAGAATTACTGATATTACTGATCCACTGTATGCTTGATATTATCGTATATGATATTACCGATATTTGCATTTTCGATGCTGATTATATGCTAAGTAAATGAAACTGAGAGAGAGAGAAATGGTATATTACATTATTATTTTACATATTGCCATTACATAAATACACGAAAATATTCACACATTAAAATATTCATTGTTGAGGATTGGTTGGATTCCAACCAAATATTATTCTTCCGCTAGATCATCGATAGAAACAATATTTCTATTAGAAAACCTTTTCGGATCGTTGAATCTCATTTTATGCGGATACTGGATGGATAATCTTGCTTTCCAAACCATTTCACGATGCTATCAATAAATCCTAGCAAACTTTGTTCAAAAAAAAGGAGAGAAAGGGAGAGAGAAACAATAAATAAAAATTAATTGAATTATTGAATCCGATTGAAGGTTAAGGAAAGAATATATTTATTTATATATAATCATGTTTAATGATTTTCGTTTTGCGTACAAAGAATTTCTTTAAAACAAAATTATTCTTTCATACATCGTTTTTAATACTTTATTTTTAAATTGTAAATGATGTCATATAATGATTAACAATAAGATAAAAAGAATAAGCTATATCAAATAGAAACAAACGATCGTATGTATATTTAGCGGGTTCATGAATAATAATAAATTTAATTTCGGAAATGATGGATCACGTGCGTCACGATTTTGCACGAGTGCATGAAATTCGAAACGACACTCATTATCGATTGCGCTTGCGGATTGCAGTGTGTATTATTTGTCACGTCATAATCATCGTACGTGTAATCTCCATGCCCATTTTGCACGCGCCACTTAAGCCAACGAAAATGCCGTTTANAATTATAATTATAAGTGTCTTTTATATATAAAATTTCCAACTTCTCGATAAGCTGGCTAATAATTGAATCATACGCCTAAACTTGTCAAATTTGAAGCTAAAACAAAGGCAGACGTATGATTGGACTATTAGTTGGCTTATCAAGATTAGAAATCTTATCAAGGTTGGAAAAACCGGAAAAACTCTAAATAGGTATCTCGGTATCGACTGCAATAACGCCGTTATCAGAATATTGGATGTATAAACACCACATGTCGCTTATAAGTTCACTATGTTACTTCGCACAAAATGAGTATAGTTTCAATAACCAAATAATTTCCCTCAGTGGATAAGTATACATAAAATAAAGTATACAAATTTTTAGAAAAAATGCACTGATATATGACGTACAATTTGCCGATCTAAAGGTTAATCGCTAAAAAAAAATTCTGGTTAAAAACGGATGAATTAGAAACCTTTTATATAGGATTGATCAAATATTCTGGTTATTATAATAGGAATTCTGTTTATTATAAGTTATAAACTATTGAGTTCTATTACAATAACCAGAATTTCTATTATAATAACCAGAATACTTAATCAATTTTACAAGATTTTTCTAATTCGTCTAATCCGTTTTTAACCAATATTTGTTTTTTAGTGATGATATGACCGATTTCGCTGACAAAGACATTTTTCTATCATTCACGGCGAGAATTTTCTCTTCAAACACCGGAAACGAGAGGAAAGGGCCCCGAGACGAGCAGAATTTTTCCGAAAGCCCGGGGCCACGGCGACGCCATCGGCATCAATTCAAACGTAATTGATGCGTCGACCGCACGCGCGCTTGACGCCGGGGGTGGGGATAAGGACGATATACGGCGGCGCCGCGCCGGCCGGCGGAAGAGCGGCCACGGGAAGGGGCAGACTTGCGGACGCGCACCTATGCCGACGCGGAACTCGGAAGAGCGACGGCACTCGGTGGCATTCGCTTGCGAGCCGCTGCGCCGTGCGGTCGCGTTTACCTCGCATCCCACGTATCACACGACCGACCCGGTGTGTTTTCCGATACGCGCGCTCACCGACCCGCCGAAAAAAAGTCCCGCCGACACGGTCGTTCGCACGTATGATAGAGAGATTACGTACGCGGTTCTCCGTATTATTTCCACCCCAATAGATATCGAAAAAGGAGAGGGCGAGTTTTTCTCTCTCTTTCTCCCGCCTGCCGAGGGCAAGGGACACGTACGGCGTTGTTGTCGTCGTCGTCGTCGCCGTTATCGAGGGAAACCGGCGTGACGCGGAACGGTATCCACTCGCCTCTGCACGGTGAAATTAGCGCGGAAAGTGCCTGCACGCTCCGTTTCGTCTCGCGAAGACGGAAAGAGGAACGGAGGGAGAGGAGGAGAACGGGAAGCGGAACACGCTCGCGTGGCTTCCTTTGCTCCGCCGCCACGAATCACGAGTTCGTCCGGTTTCGTTTTGTCGTTAGTGCGAAGGAGGCCCTTTCGACCCCGTGGTCTTCAAGCGACGTCTGGAGACTCATCGCGGGACAGTGAGGGTTAATAAGTGTGCTGTGACAGCTGCAGAAACAACCTTCCCGGAGAATGGAGCCGACGAGGATCCTGCTGTTAATCGTCCTTCTGGGTGCCGCCAGCTGTCAGAGTGAGTACTTTTTTCAATCTTCGTGTATACAAGCATAATTGACCTTTAAGTCGGCCCGCCACGTGCCCGGCCGTGGTGGATTATTACGCGCCTGCTCCCGGGGTCGCGCCCGACACCGGTAATTCACGCGGTGGGCTCGCATTCCCCGCGAATCGGGGGCGATCGATTGGAGCTACCGTGCTTGCCCCGCGAATTACGCGATGAATGGGATCAATCGTGCGCGTTGGCGCCCAACGTACGCGGTTAACGAGGCGAGGGATGTTTTTTCTGCTGTAACTGCAACGCGACGATTGTGTTATGGATAATTTTTCTGTGTAGTATTTAAAGAGTTTTCATTCTGTCATTTTTGTCATTTTATTTTTCGAGAAAAATAGACTTTCACTGATCTCTTTACGTTTAAATCCACTGTAGAGCCTGCAATTCGTATTCAAAATTTAAGAAAATATTTTATTTATAATTTATATAACGTGTGAAAGATAACAAACAACAAACAACAAACAACAAAAAATCAAAATATACAGATGTGAAATTCACTCTGAAAGTTTTACAAAATTGATATGGCATTTGATTGTTTACAATTTATCAGAAATAATTCTTTTTGCCCACCTTGCCGAAGAAAAATTAAAAATGAACAAAAATGCACACGTACGACTTAAAATTCGCGGATTAAAAAAATTAGAATTATATAAATAGAAATATTTCTATACTGAATCTAACGTAAATTTAAAATAATCTAGAAAGCTAAATTTTTATTAATTTATATTAAACGATAATCATCTTACGGTGATATCGATAAATATTGATTGCATTTAGACAATGAGTAGAAAATTATCTGCGCACATTATACCTGTTACGATTTTATCATAATAATCGTGGCAGCAATTGGAATAATCCTATTTCTGAATCTGCAAACACTATCTCTCTCCAGCATCTCTTAGCTCTTCCAAAACCCCCATGTAATTTACGCTCCGAGAAATATGGTCGTAGCGTAACGATGTTAGTAGCCACAAGTCCCCGCGATGTAGGGTATACACCGCCGACATCTCTCCGCGGGCTGCTCATCGATCGACCGCTAATTCACGGCAATTATATCGAGGGACGCAGGATGCGTACGGCATCGTAATTTGCGCGGTAATGACACATTTTCGCTCGTGTCGCGGTTCAGTGAGTCTTTTGTGAGGGAGGGACGAGGCACCGTATCCCGATTTATTCCGTCGGCGGATCCTTTCGCTTCGGTTTCGAAAATACGAGCCTCTCAGAAACAAACTCCAACTCGTTAAAGTAACTCTTTAATGGTATCGTGATTACTTTATAACTTCGTCGTATTTTTCTGTCTTTTTATTTTGTGAAGTTGATCGATTTGGCTTACGAGAGACTGACATGTAACCGCTCGTCGCTTCTTCCATCGACCAAACACATTTTATAGGTACTCTCGTGACGACGTCGTCCGCATTCCCGTCGATTCTTCTCGTTTCGTGCAACTGCGAAATGCGCATTTGCAATCGGCTCGATCGTACGCGCGACATCACGGGCACATCGCGAATTCAATGTCACTGATACACGACTGATTGTCTACGTAAGAGGATTCATTGCGCCGGCATGCATCAGCGTTTTATCAGTGGAATTATTTAAACTCGAGCGCAGTAGCGGCGCGGTACCGAATAAATTTTCTCTCTTCGCTTTTTCGCCTTGTAATAAATTAAACTTAATAAGCCGCGCGTATTCTGCAAAAAATCGAAGTTGTAGAACGCATGACGCGCAATCTACATCTCTCCTTTATTCGGGAGGAAAGAAACTTTTAACAACTTTTTAATTTAACGGTTACTGCTTGATGAATAATACACGCGCGCCTGGTTTTTCTTCATCGACGATTAAATCTGTAACATTGAAAAACTATTCCTTTTTGCCTGGCGAATAAACGGACTACAAATTCGGAGCTTACATAGCAGTAACGTACTTGCTTAAAAAAAAAAAGGTCTGTAATTATATAAACATGAGCTAACGGTACTACAATTATCGCGCTTTCAACGAACTAGCTTCACTTAGCGAGTTCTTATTCGTCCCGCGCGCGCCGTTAAAAGGAGACTAAGCGTAAAAGATCGGACATTGGACGGAGTGTGTACGAAGTTACGAATGCAGATTGCAAGTCACGATTGGAATGTCACGGTGTGCACGTGGGTTGCACCTTACGTGGCGACGCTCGAACGAGCCGTACTGATCCGAGTCAATCTGTCGGATCTCTGTCATGTAATATTTTATGAGAATTTCCAAGTCCTTAATGTGTCCTTACTGGATTCACAATAATGATTGAGGTGTAAAATCTGTCAGAGAGAAATAATACTTACACAAGATAAATTTGAAATAGGTAAACAAGTTTCAGAACCGTACAGAATTCTAACGTATCTCACAAGTATAAGAAAGAGTTGTAAATGCAAATAAAGGCAGAAAGTCTTTATTCTCACATAAACTTTTTTTGCTTTCGTATTATGAACAGATTTACGTAACCCATTTAAATCTTTACAAGTATTTGCGAGTTAAAATGTCACCAAAGTTAATCGAAGTTTTTTTCTGAAAATTTTTGAATCAATCGTTGTTCACGGTAATACGAAGATAATAGCCTATTTCAATATACATTACTCACAATACGGTTAATTCCAGATTCTTTTTTTACGTAAATTTGATGTATCTTACGTATAGATAATATACTTTAACATAAAAAATATTTATAATATAAATGTATTTTAACATGAAATATATTTTAATATGTAAGACAAATTTATGGGGCGTTTGCAATGACAGTTCTAGTTTTAATTTTTCGTGACTAAATAATCTTAAGAATGTCATAATTTTCACGGTCACGTAAACGGGAATATAACGAATCTGGGAAAGTAGATAAAGGAAATATTATACTTTTCTCGGGTGTTTAAGAATTAGATGCATGACAAAGTAAGCATCCGGAGGCTTAAACAGCATGATTTGCGCGCTGCATTGTCGGAGCAATTCGTGAAAGAAACTCGCGGCGATTATACGGGGTTTTAGAGAGGAATTTGTACATACTGCGGTATTGTTAGGTGACAATAGTATCTACAGGATGAAGAGGTATTTTTCGGTGCGAGCAAACCTGCAAAAATTTAAAGGTAGCCTTTAAAACGAGCTTCTTAGACATGTATCTCTCTCTCTCTCTCTCTCTCTCTTCCTTTCACAGGGCATTTGAATCTTTGAGGAAATGCCGCACGTCCTTACACCTTCGAAGGTTCAGGTAGAAGCCTCGTTTGACCGCTTTGTAAAGTACACAGAAAATCCGACAAAATATATAGGGAAACTGAGAAATGAATATTTCCATCGTCAGCGCGCCTTAGTGTCGCCTGTTATTATTCCGGTAGTCAAGCACATTTTCGAGTGCCTAAGTAATAACAATATTTCTTCTCATGCAGTAATATTTTTATTGCAATATTTTACGAGTGTTATATGTTGCGGCCAATTTACTTTATAAATTGTAAAATAAATTTTCAAAGTTTGATATTTTAAAGTTACACGCGCAAGCTTTTATTTATTAAATAAATGAAAATAAGATTTTTATTTATACTGCTATTAATTTTCTTTTGTAGCGCATACTACGTCGTTATTTCTTTATACGGTCGATTACCGGCAGTCAGTTTACATCCAATTTGAAAGATATTGCACTGCATAAAAATCTGTAATCCGTTTCTTAAATAAAAAGCGAGAGAAATTAATAGTATGTTATTCGAGATAAATTACGATTTTATTTAGCTAACTAACCACTCTGCCAAGAATGTAGTTCGCGACGGAAACATAGTACCGTCTTGTCAATTCTTCATCGGATTAAGTTAACGAGCTGCGATCGCGGCGGCGATTCTCACGCTCGGTAGATAATCTTGATTCATAGAAGACCCTGACTACCTTCGTGATCAATGGCAATCTCCAAGGAAGCCAACTGTACTCGAAGAAAAATATACTATAGAGGCAAACAAATACCTTTAGTGTAAATTATTACACTAATTAATAAGTTAATTAATCGTTTATACATATTTGCTATAAATTTTCGAAATCTTTATATTTATATAGGAGAAAGAAATTTAATTCGATAATGTTTATTTGTATGCGTAGTTACAGTATTAATCTAAAGACAAAATGAATTATTAATACAATAACGTTTCGATAAAATCGAGGAAGCATCGAGATATCATGAAGACATGACTTTGCCTGCACAGATATTAATAATTCCATCGTTCACGAGATTAGTCATGCTTGAAGCGCGTCTTCGCAGAACTATCAAGTAGTTCTGTACGCAGTAATGTCTTTATATCCGGCATCTTTGCGGTGAATGTTTTCTAATTCAAGCTACTTGATCTCATGTCTCAGAATGCTAAATTTACCTCAATCAATTGTTGTCAATTACCAACAATTTGTAGTTCAAAAATAACGGTTTAAATTTATTCGAAATTGCTTTAACCGAAAATATTTGTGTCAAACATTAAATATTTAAACTACGCATGAATATCAAAATTGTCCTAGCTTTAGTAAATATAAATAAATAACTGTACACATGTAGTGAACTGTTATCATAAAGAAGATTGCAATATTCTATAGGACGATTCGTATTTTAAACTACACGTTATAACGAAACATTTAAAGAACGATATGAATGAAATTCGTGTATTATTTTTTTTACTTTAAAATGTTGCGTCACTTTTCTAGAGAAAACAACTCCATTTTTTCTCACGCATGCTTGAATCAACGACATGGCAATAATCAGTGACATTTTTGCGTGAGAAAAAATTCGATAAGAATATTCGTGATGCGTGTGATTATCATCGACTTGGCGATGGTGACTTTTTCTTTCGATACACCAAAACAAGGTTCTTGTTCGTCGTCGCCGTCCAATTTACACCTTCACGCGGCCAAACTCGGCAAGAAAGGGTTCTCGAGAGGCCATTAGGACGGGCCCGAAAATGTTATTCTTCGCGCGCGGAGATTCGGGTTATTTCGGTCCCCCTGGTCCAGGGTGTATCAAGGGCAGCTCCGGAATGACCGTGCAACCGTGTATATTTTAAGACTATCGACGTGAGACACGGATATTTATTCTGCATATCGGTAAAAACACATTAGAAAAATGCATCTTTAATAATCATTAATATTATACTATTATAAGTACTTTCTAATTTCTATTCTGATATAAACATGCGATAAATTAAAAGAAAAATTAAAACGAGATAAATGAAAAATCTTATTTTCAAACAGTTATATTAAACAATACAAATGTGATAATTGTACATAACAATAAGATGATCCTTGTCGACTAAAAATAACGTTAAAAGTTGGACAAAAAATAATTTTACAAAATAAAACATTTATTTAACCGCTTAATAATAATAATAGATTATTCATAAAGCTAATAAGATATTAGATAAAAATTTCGTCGAACTAAAAATAGCGTTGAAAATTTAATGAGAATAAGAAATGACAACTACATTCCACCGATTCATTATAGTGAATGTTAGATGGGGATAAAAACACGGCCGTCAGGAGAGTGATAATTATTCGAAGCCGACAAGACCTTTTGGTTGAGGAAAAGAACGAAACGATATCATTGAGGGATCTTGTGATCTTAACCAAATACCTGGCGGACGCTATAATTATTGGCCAGAAAATTTTGGCCACCCGACTATCTTCGAAGTCGTTTCGGAACGCGCTTAATCTCTTTGTAAATTGGATCAATTAAGCTAGCCCTGTCAAGAGCGGGGTTCAGTTTAATTGACTGAGTATGTCAGAAGGCGATAGCATCTTCAGCCGCAAACTTATTTAATGAAGCAACAGTGTAGACTTAAAAATTTACTAGTATCTCGAATTTTTTTCTTCTCGAAATAAATAAAATACAAAAACATTGATTGATGAAAGATTCATTTACATGCGAATGAATCTTTTATATTTGTCTATTAATATCTTTTTATCTCTTAAAATTTAACTTCAAAATATATTGTATAAACAATATTTTTAAACGGCATTAAAGTGCAAACAATCACAATGCACTTTTTAAAATATGATGATGATAATTAATATAACATAATATTAAAATTTATTTTTAAAATATTACAATTTTAAAATTATCATTCGATATCTGGAATGAAATTTTTGTTTAGCAAGTTTTAACATAAAAACACTTCGTGGTATTTTTTTCGTTTAATTTCAATTAATCTAAATAATTAAACAATAGTAAGTGAAGTAGGATTGAAATGAAATACACAATTAAATAGAGAAAAATGTCATTTTTGATCCGGTATCTTGATAGTTTACTAATAATATTGTGTGTTAATTTTTGTATAGTTATTTTCATAATCAATAAATTGTGCGCCGATTATTTGTTGCGCTCAATTTTTATTAGGATCATTGTAAAGAATTGCGAAAAATACCTCAAGGTTCGAATCTGGATCCTCCTTACGATCCGTGACAGGCATCTTTACCAACTCGACCACTCCTCGCGTATGCAGTCGGAATCCGCATGTTAGCATGTAGAAATATTTATCGCAATAACAATCTAAGTAAGTAATTAAGTTCCATTCTGACCGCTGGTGGAAGGATATCCGCGAGTTTCGCGTTGTAATATCCGTGAGATGTAAGTCCCGTGAGATCGGATCGGACGGGTTTTGCCGCCGCGAGATAACGCAGCAACCAGCCGGACAAACGCGAGACAGGTCGAAAGCCGGCGGCATGACAGAGTCGCGCGCTTAATTCGCCCCGTTGCCTCAATGGCACCTGTCGTCTCCGACTGGTGAGCCTCACAGCTACAATGTTGCTGCCATTAATCACGATCGTCGGATGCATCGCGCGCCGTCTCGTCGCCCAACGTGGTGGTTTCCCTGCCGTTGACGAGGCAGCCGGAGCCCTCGTTCTTGCCGCGCGCGTAACGTCATCCATCATCGCGCCGGCGACAGCCGCGCGGTATCAAAAGCCGCCCTGACTGCGGATTCCGACTGCATACACGAGGAGAAGTCAGCCGGTCCGACCTAAAGTTTCGAGGTCCGTGGGCCCTGAAGATAAGACGCGCGAGTCGTCCGGCCATTAAGACGGTGGTTCTCAAGCCGCGAGCTGTTTGCGAGTAGCTTCCGAAAGATTTGTCTTATGTAATTTTTACAAATTTTTCATAGTTTTCCAAATTATTTTTTTTTTTTGCCATGAGCGCTGCCCTTTAATGCCGAATTTTATACAATGTAAGTTATGTATAAGAGAGATATTAAATAGCTGTGCAAATCGAATTCTTCGGGACGTTGGGGTATGATTCTCGAATATCTTTAGAGTCTGAAAGCTCTCTCAATGAAGCATGTGGGCGCCACTGCATTAGGACGCATGCCAACGGAGCTACCATTAAGAAAATAGATCAAGTTCTCGGCCAACTCACTGAATTGAGTTTCCCCCTGCGGGTTAAACCGTTTCGCGACGAGTGGAGCGGCGGAAACTCTTTGATCAGATGATGAGTCTCCACTTCTCGTCGACGTTTTTCGCAAAGGTAGTCCACCGTTTCGGATTAAGCGGCACAATTCCCTTTTTAAAACCGAGTCACTCTGCCTTCAACTTTTTCTCACAAATGCATCAAATCTTCGTTACAGTTTTAACAACTTTCCCATTATTACATTAAAATCTGCTATGTTAAAATTGCAATTTGAATCTTTTCTTATATTTACTTGCTTCTTAAGTATAATCACCATTTTTATATTTTAAGCAACATATTTTCAGATTCAGTTTTTTTGAAAAGCATTGTCTTTTAATATTTTTTATATTACTTCTTTATTAGTATACTTTTTATTATTAATGCGAAAGAAACAATAGAAATTCTGAAACTAATGAAGATTAAAGATTAGATTAAAACGCGCGGAGTTGATTGTTCACTCTTGTAATGAGATCCGCGTGCCATCACGTGTGCTGTACCAGTGTTGGCCACCTGTAGTTTAGATGATGAAAAGGCAAGAATCGCGATCCGATCGATTACGACGGATTATGGAACATTAACGGAACAGATCGGGATATAGACTGCCTGGCATTTCTCCTTATGAGGCCAGGAAATTAGAACCATTTCCAGAGCAATTTCCTGCCCCTCTAGTACATATGATGCCCTCGGCCCTTTCATTCTTGCACGACGAAAGGGCCATCGTGATATTAATCTAGCCGCTCTTAAGGGTGGCGCGCGCGGAAAGAGCAGATGCAACATGCAGCTTTTTTCCGATCAATCGATATATAGGTGCAGCTCATTGAACGTGAAAGCCATATGCTAATTTTCATTGAGCGAAGCTCATGCTTTTACTCTAGTTATTGAATGTTTTAAAATCTTTTTAAGCAATAAAATATATAATAAAGAATGATAAAAAATTTATCGTGTCCCGTGATACAATTACAATTTTTAAATTGTGAGATTCCTACATTGAATTTTAATTCGAATAGATTTAATATATCTATTTTACTTAAATTTAACACGTTTTATTTGCCGTATCATTTTTATCTATTTTTTTTCTTATTATACTATTTTACGTTACTTTTATTGTATTCCGTGAGCATTTAATACATAGCAGGCAGCCAAGTAGAATGGCGGAGCATCGTGGGCGGCCGAATTCTGATCCACGTATTATAGTACATCCCTCCCTTAGAAGGGAGCTGGGATCGTATCAGGATCCTTCCTCGGAGAGTCAGCTCTTGAAAATTCTAAGGAATATCTCGTATGGGAGGTCCTCTTCTCGTTGAATCTCTAAAGAGTATCCTGTTCCGAAACGGCTCGATATTTTTGAAACGTTGGAGGAATCTAAAAAAACAAGCATACATACACACACATGGTTCTCATAAACGGTTCTCATAAATCAAGAAACAGAAATCTTTATATGTAGTATGACTGCATATTATTTTAACAGAAAGGAAGAAAGAAAGAGAGAAAGAGAACGGGAAAGAATTTAAATAATAAAATATTGAAGTGTTTCAAAATATTAGAATCCGCGAACATATTAAGATTATTATATTTCTTATCTTTTTATTTCAATTAAGCAACAGAATATTGCTCTTTATTCTGAAATCCTATTCTTCTCTGCCAATATTAAAGACGCAGGAATGTTTTTGATTCCACTTGTTTCGAATCAAACTTTAGAATTATTACGCAATTAGAATTTAGAAATACCACGAGTGTTTAGAAATTGCCACGCAGTTCGAATGTTAATATTCGAAGTAGAATGTGTTTCCGTACGAGAATAGTTTTCGAGATTGGCTTCTGTGTCCCGCGGAAACATTTACGATGGGAACCATAACTGATGAATCATGTTCGAGCTCATGCTAGGAAGAGAGAATTGTGCTTAACTACGTCCATTTGCAAATCGTTATTGCAAAGTCGTTTTCACACTTGATTTATAATCTTAAACAGAACTTGATATTTTGTGATAATTACGTATACATATATTGTGTAGCATTCAAAAGTTAAAAATTTGATAATAAAATTAGTTTTGAATATATAATTTTGTAAGTTACAAAATTGTATATTAATTGTCATAATTTAACGGATATATTTTATTTATTATAGGTATAATAGAAAAGTAATTTTATTGTTACTTTTATAACAACAATCCTCTTGAATCATCGCGTTAAACGCGAAATGAGCAAAGAGATGTTTAGATATCTCGATTGCAATTATGGCTAAAATTACTGTTATTATGTTTATAGAATAATTACACAATGTCTCAATGACGTGAGAATTTTCCGTTGTAGTTAATTGTGATCTTTGAAAAATTCCCAGACAAATAGATTATTACCGGCGATATAGAAAAATTATGAAATGTTAATGTATTTTAAATGAATGACAAAAGTATTAATAGTAATAAAAGTAAAAGTATTAAACAGATAATGCAAATGTATGTGAATTTTTATAAAAGAATTTCGAGAGAGATATTTTCTGAGTAGTCGTTGGCGGTATTGCAGGCAGTCGGAAATCGTGGGTGGAAAAAGTGATCGGCGCGCAATTTTCTAGCGAAGATCGGTATACGTTATTGCATCGCGAGTGGGCCGCGAAGGATTGATATGCAAATGTATCTTTTACGCTCCGTAGGTCTCGTTGGTTACCTTGACAAGTGAAGAGAAAAGGAAAAAATCTATTCTTTGAATTACTCTTTAAAATTTAATTATTCAAAAATATTCAGGGAAACGATTGATCTCTTTTATTGCTTTTGTTTTACTTATGATTTGATTTTAGATAACTCTTAAAATTGAGAAGATCAAATTACATAAATAGACAAGTGTAAAATGAATTTAATACTCATATACAAGGATTATTTCTTCTTAAATTTTAATCCAAAATTAAAAGTATTCTTGAAAGCTTTTTTCTCGATTATGAAGTTTATATCAATGTGAGATCTGTAGCAATTGGAATTTATCCAAAATACATTTTCCAACTGTGTCTGTAAATCTTACATTACAACTCTAAAAACTTTATTAAAGAGCTGAGTCTTTTACGATATATCGTTTTTTTTCTTTTTGTTCAGATTAATTACATTTCGTTTTATTTAATATACATGAGCACTTACATGTGAAACTAATTTAGTACGCGACATGGACAGTTTTTATTGGTTCAGTCGTAATTACGTTCATTTACACTTAAACGAGTTCTCGCAGGTTCGTTCGATTTATCGTTTCCTAGAAGAACTCTTCCTTCTCTCTCTAACTCTTTTCATGGCCGGCAAGGGATTTAATTTCAAGTATAACGTTGTGATGGACGCGGTCTCTCATTATATAAATTTTGTGATGCAAATGAGAGTTGCATGCGATGAGCGTCGGTTTTTGTCGCTGGCTCATCGATCGTTAAGTGCCCACGATTTACGGAGCGACGGTACTCTCGTTAATTTTTCCCGACCTGTTTGTAGCACCGACCGACGGGATTGTAGAATCACGTGCGTATCGGTCCTACTTCCCCGCCTGTTCCCTACTCATATTTCTCGTATGAATCACGCACGGACGTAAAGCAGGATTAATTTTCGTTGCGTGCGAAGGCACGTGTCTTCCGCGACGACAACGCTATTTGAGATCAAGATTATTGCGTTGGATTATTATGAATACATATTCCAATCGAGGACAACCTTCCGATTATTCAAAAAGAATTTATAATTAGTCGCACAAAATTGATTTTAATTAAGTTAAATTAAATTAAGTTAAGTTATAATTTAGTCTAACAAGTTGTAAGATAAAATTTTATTTTAGTATGTAGAATTTAAGATTGTCATCGCCTAAGATCTTTCGAACGTCCTAACGACTTAGCATGTTGTTGTTTTCCTCTTACTTCTTTTCACCTTTCCAAAGTGAAACCAGGAATTCAGACGACGATTCCGAGCAGTCAGAAATCTATTGTCCGAAAAGCACGAAATATATTTGTCTTTAATATTATTCGTAATATCGTTACTTTTCTTCGCGACCTTCCTGACTCACCCTACAAAAAATAAAAATAAGATTTGATTAAATTACATGAAATTGAAGGTTGTATTATTTTAAATTAATAAATTATTCAAGTTACTTCTGTATAATCGTTAAATTGATTTAAAGTCAGTTTAATTATTAAATTCGATTAAATTATATTAAATTGAAGGCTGCATATTATTTTTAATTATTAAATTATTCAAGTTACTTCTGTATAATCGTTAAACTGATTCGAACTCAATTTAATTATTAAATTCTGCCGCGGTCTAGCCTTCGCTCATAGGGGATCCAAGGCAATTCAAGCTCGATCGTGAAACAAATCCCCGCGTTGTGTCCCGTCCTACCGCTCCCTTTGTCTCAGGGAATTCAATGGCTTCGCCATTTCGCATCCCGAGCAGCTGATAGCGAAGCCAACGACGTCGCTTTCCCACAGTTGCTACGGCGGTTCCCATTCCCGCCTTCTTCTCTCGTTCCGTGCGACGAGCAAATGTTCGATCGCTCGGAAAATAACGGATATACACTTCAACGTCGCTTACTGTCATTCCCGAACGAAACTTTCGAGCAGAACGCGAACGGAAAACCGCAGGAGTACGTGCTCGCTCGTGAGGATCGCGTAAAATCAATTCCAGTATATATTTCCGTGTCGAGGGAGAAGAGCGTAAAAAACGAAACTCTGCCCGAGATTAAAATCTACAAATCTACAAAGATTAAAATCTACAAAGATTAAAATCTACAAATTGCGTTAAATATTTATCGCCTTGATATTAATTTCTCGCAGCGTGATTAGCTTCATCGCTTTTGTCACGCGAGAACTCCCTAAATTTATTCATGGACAAAATTCAAGTCGACTCTTTTGTTATTCCCGATAAAATAACTCCTGCCAAATCACGCGATTAGAATCAATTTTGCTGCCAATTTATAAATAACGGATTTGCAACGTAATAACGTAAATACGTCGGAAGGAACAAAGGATTGTTTGAAGAGGGAATGAATTCTCGCTTATCTCATCATAGCGTCGCGTCTTTCAAGGGTCCCAATACACGAATGAGCGTCCTTAAGAGTGAAACAGGATTGAATAATTCAGCAAACACTAAACTCACGGGGGGAACTGGGAAGCGAGGAGTGAGGATTTCTACATCGAGAAGGTGTGCGTGAGCCTCAGACGCATTCATCTTCGAGAGCTTATGCCGGTGCAACGCGCGCAGCCTCCGGGGCCGACGCGGCCCGGCCCCCGAAAGAGCATCAGACTTTAATGCCTCGGACTCGCACTATGGGGAGCCTAAATCACCCCCCACAGAACCCTCGCGCAGCAATCGATAGAAACCTGCTTGCTCGTAGAGGAACGAGGGGATGACGTGACACGCGTTTCGAGGGTTGTATACAAACGCCGTGAGTATAGTGTCGTTTCGTGGACGACGGCGGTTTCACATTCCTTTGCGGCGCGCTGGAAATTTCTGTTATTTATTTTCCATACAATTGCGCGACCTGCTTTGAGCAGTCGAGCGTAGGCCAAAGCAAAGCAGAATACGAAGTATAGGCATGCTCTTTTTGTAATTGCTGCAGCTGGTCTCTCCACTCGAAAGACTCGAAATTAGAACACGACATTCCGTTAAGAAAACATCAGTTCTATATTCCGGATAGGTATATATTATTTTCGATTTTTATTTCTTCTGGTTTGGCTTGGAAAGTCTCTAAAGTACATACTTAGAAATTAAAGCACAGTAAGATGAAAATACATTTCATTAATATAGGATTGATATTTTAAATAACTTTTAATTACTTCGTACTTCTCCGAATTCTTCATTTATGCAAATACAAAATTAATCCAAAAGATCTTTAAAATCTGAATATTGTATAGTCTCAGATAGCTATGCCCTTTCTGCTCTTTCGCGACGCGCTCCGAGACCGGAAGCTCTCGAAATCCGTGCAGTGCCGTCGGCAGTGCGGCGCAGTTTTCGAAATTGGGTTGCGCATAGTTGATCCTTCTAAGGGGCTTGCACAATGTAATGGGTTTCATGGAAATGCGTGTGGAACCTGCATTTCGCAAGCGGGCCACGCACGCGTCTCTATGCTCGAGCGCTCATGGCCACGTGGAGAATCACTCCCATTATGGTGGCCGGCGTCGATCGGGGCCGTATCGTACGCGTAATTGCGTCTCCTCACGTATGTGCACGGTTACTTCTCATTGATGCGTGAAGGCTCCCGTCTTCGCGACCGCGATCCCTCGCGGGGATCAATCGGCTACGATTTACTTCCTACGCGGTGACGCGTGTCGACCGTTTCTATTTCTGTCTGGAGCTGCCAGCTGTAATGATATCGTGGTGTCGTGTATCCGAAGATGTGACACAGCTCCAGCTGCAAAAGCCATACGTCTTTCCGGTATAAGTAAAAGCGCAGAATCAGGTAGCCGGTACGGCGCGGCGTTCTGAATGTGCGACCTACCCGCGTCGCACTCCTGCGCGTGGCACGCGCGTGCATTATTATGCCTCATCTGCATCGCGAAGCAGAAGGATTGAATAGCGTGCGCGCGGCAGATGTTCGAGTCTTTTCTTACTTTTTGATCTGCCCACCTTATTATGCATGTGTTTATTATTATTATAAGAATATCAATGCGATAAAAATTCAATTGTCCGAAAGTTGGATGACATGACGTTAAGATGTTTCGGAAATTGTGACACGAAGACTATTATTACGTTTCAGATAAATTTCCATAATAAATTTTTGTAATTGGGACTATATTCGATTTTTGTGTCTCAAATTTATCACTCTCTTTTATTGCATATTTTGTTCAGACTATTTTATTATTTTATAAAAATTTGTAAACATGAAATTACGTTTTCATGTCATATGATAAATTATAATATCCGCCTACAAGAGGATCTAATAATTTAGAATATGTAAATTAAAAATTGTTATTGAATGTTTCCTTAAAATTACGCACGCCCGCTTCTCATCTCTCGAAATAACCGCTCGAACCGGTTAAAAGATGTGCATTTTATTTTACTGTTAACTTCCTCAAACGCTAATGTGCGTTCTAAGTACAGCTCGGGCTCACGCGAGTTCGTTGCGCTTCCGCTCGACCATCTCCTCGTAACAACGGATCCTAAGACGAGAAGTCGTTACGAGAGAACAATCTCGTCCGGACGGAGTCGCTACGTCCCGGCACACAGGGAGAAAAGCTTCTCTCGAAATTCCTGTTTAGCGTGCACAAAGTTTCGCGGGGAAAGTCAACGTCGCGTCGAAGAGGGGCCGACCGCATAATAGAGTCCGCAGACTCCCAGGCTCTCCGCGGCGGAGAGACGCCGCGCTGGTCCGGTTCCTCGTGAGAAGGAAGAAAGATGGAAAGGGGAATAGGTCTCCCTTAGCCCTGTTCTCTCTCCGCGCGACAATAAACGCGCGCGCGTGCGCTGACGTGTACGGGAATCAAGAAGCATTCGCGAAACGAACATCTGCCGCGGGTGGAGGGCGCGCACTTCCGATTTCTCCTGCCCCTTCAGCTTCTCCGCGTTGGGAGAAAATTGCTCGCTTCTTAATACCGCGTGATACCGCTCCGCACAATGCGTCGAAATTACGCGTGTACACGCCATGCATACATTTATTGTTAATTTTCTTTATTATTTCTCGAAAGCCGGTGAACTTTATTTGCCGGCGCTCTTGAACGCCGTTTCGAGATGCATTAGATCGCGTTCCTTCCCATTCATGGATCGTCCGGACCGATTGAACGTTATTTTCTTCACGTCATATTATCAGAACATCGATAGTTTCGATGATAAGAGAATATTTTTACGGCAAAGAATCACCCGCGTAATATAAATACGCGTGCGAGAGTTTGAAAGTTCGGCACGAGCTACTGCGAGACTGGTTTTTCATGGTCCCGCGATTCTGGACAATACATAAGTATTCGCATGCGAGTGTATAGTACGTACGTGATACATCGTGGACATTAAGCTCGTGCCATCCTCACATAATGTCCTTCCCTGAATACAGCGTGTTTCATTCACTTGTCTCGTTGTCACTTCTCTCGTTTCATGTAACCAACACATCGCTATTCCGACATTAATATATGATCATTTGTGCTGTCCTAAATATGTATATAATAATCGGAAATTACTTTTCTTACATACATATATCCAAGGTTGTCAGAATGATATTTTAACATCGTAATCTGGAGATTAATTAGAGTCATCAATTTCTAATCAAATCTTTCATGTTTCTATCAAATTTGGCCAATATTATCGTAGAATTTGCACGCTCATGTTACTGCATTTACAATAGAAATAATTGAATATAAATTATTTGAATTAATAATTTTTTTAATAGAATACAAAATGAATAAGTTTTTTTAATAGGTACATGAAAAATGTTAATTTATTAATCTCTTGTTTCGTATTTCATTAATAGTAATAATTAATCAGAACACATATTGTTAATATGTATAATTATTTTTATTTCTATTATGTACATATAATTTATTATTTATATAATATTTTTGAACTCAAAGCCGCTGTCGACATCTTTCCGTGGAAAGAATGCGTGATCGCAAACGGAAATATAAAAAATGCAATGTATGATACGACAATAATAGAAGGGAAATAAATCCTCCATTACCTTTTGCTCACGTATTTCTCGGTACATTCTTGCATATACTGATTATGTCTGAAGCACGCGATAGGTTTAGAGTAAAGTGACTCTACGGTGAAACCTTAATAACCATGAAACCCCCAACAAACTGAAACCATGACCCGTAACCGGATAGATATTATAATAAATGATAGCCTTAACTAAGTTCGAACCACGAAAGGTCTTCCTTTCCACGCTCAGATTGCGGAACAGAGAAAGAGAGAGAGAGAGAGAGAGAGAGATATCAGAACGTATACATTGAGGAACACTGTAAATATTTATGCATACGTATATGAAGGACAATAACTTCGAATATCATCATTGAAACTGGCATTTTCGAGGAATATAAAAATTGTAAATTGTGAATAAACTGAAGTAAAGTTATTCTTACATCAAATTCGATTAAAAATTCTATCGGAAATACTATTCCGAGCAAGAAGCTAAACGTTTCGTAAATTTTTTGAATTTTCATAATTATTTAATACACAATACAACTTTTAAGAAAATTAAAAAAATAATTTACAAGATAAATTATAAGGTTCTTATTACCTAGTAGTACGTGTTGGTTTTTTGTACGTTTCTAATATTTTAAATACGCTTAGGAAATGTATATGAAACGTATATAAACTGCTACCTAGGGAAAGAACAAAAGGAATTGTCTGAAATGTTTACTGAAACACAGGACGAGGCAGCGAAATATTAGCTTATTATATTTTCAGCAGCCCAATGATACAATCTAAAATACATACCGAAACTGCTAGAGATGAGAAGAGAAAGAAAAAACTATGTCGCGGTTACGCATTGCACGCGGAAATTACGAGTCAGGCGGGACATAAATTAAGGTTTATTAAAGTGCCGGAATGTAGCCTTTACCTGGTATTATTGCAGACGACGACGCCGCTGTAATGATAGTAAACACAGTCTTCTAGATGCTATAGTCGACGGAAGCAGAATTCATTTCGAGCAGACCGTCGAAAGAATGATGGGGAGAGGAGCGAGGAAGCGACGCGGGGATCACAAAAATGTGATAGTTGTGAGGGAGTCCTATTATTGAAGATTCCCGTTGTCATTGTTCCCTCGCGAATTTGAAAATTGCTAATAATGATCGTATAGAATCCGAGACTTTAATGAGCCTGCGGTTGAAACAGGCCCGAAAGGGTCCGGCTCCAACTCACGCGAGGCCGTCTATTTGGGGCCCCGTGTGGATGACAAACTCGGCTTAGAACATCCGTCCGAAAATTCAAGGGAATTTCGCATGATACAAGAGGCGTATGTATACACGGTGGCCCGTCTTGCACGCGATCCGAAGGGGGAAGTCTTGGCGTCTACCGCAAGAAGGTACACCAGATGTTGCCGCGTCAAAGAAGGATCGCATTGTAATTTGCGATCCATTCTGCAAAACGTAAACAGCTCCTCGCAACAGCCCCGACATCCTTCGAAAATCCGTTTCGGCGAAACGCGCCGCACCCAAGGTCCGAGTCATTTCCGACATCGCAAGCGAGGAATCTCGGCGCCGGAAGTGTCTCCGTGAATAAAACAAAACTGATACGAAATATCTCGAAGAGAACAATAAGTAGAATGACTTTCAAGATATGTTTGATGGTTGATGGAAACTTACAATAAGCTTTATGAATAGCGTTGCTCTATCTATATCCACAAGGCTTTATACATAAGTCAATATTTATGCATTACTTTAAGACAAAGACTTAAACCATAAAACATTAAACATATCTTGAAATAATAAATCAGGCATTCTGCTTAGGCCCTTATTTGTCAGCGCAAATTATTTGTTCAAGGGACAAATATTCACCCGTGAATAATTATCACAAAACTCACAAATATATTATATACGTTATGAGAAATTACAATACGAGATTGAATTTTGGAGGACTCTAACTTCGTATTATGTAATTTCAACGACGTCGGCGGCGACCCGCCGTGCCGTTAAAGCAACCGCCACTATTCTTAGGCTTCGGTTCTCTTAGTTGAAAAGACATCCGGTGTACAGGACGAAACGCGCGCCGACTATTTCGCGTCGGCGATCGCGATCCCCGCCCCGAATTTCAAGGCTTCACTTTTGTGTGCTGCTCCCGGTCGCCGTGGCGCGATTCTAAAATGCCAAGAGTCCCCGCGTTGCAGCAATGCAGGCATTCGCGGATTATAAGGAGCTTCCGGCCGACTCTCCTCCGCTTCGCTCATTCCGCCGGTCATTGTTGCACTGCCACACCGAGTGTGACGACCTGACAACCTCGATCCGGCTTCTTAGCATGCGCCTCGATTACGTTGTCGGACGTGAAGCTGCACACCGAAGGAGGACACGTCACGTCAGCCCGTTCGAGTCTCTCCTTCTTCTTTTTCTCGACTGTTGATGAGATGACTAATCGCGAGCGAGCGGGCGCTCGGCGCCTCTCTTCGGCGCACCATGACGAGTTTGTCAGAAAATCAACTCACGTCAGCTCAATCTCGCGCAATTAACGTGACGACGAATGCGACAGAAATAGTATTTGCGTAGACATTCGATTCTTCATTTTAAATAACACTTTTTTTCTGTAATCTAATACAAAAGCTTACATTCCAATTCGGATCCATTTGATTGTTATCATTTGAAAATTGTTTTCTTTATATACGACGCTTTCATTTCGAGAATTAAACTGTAAATCGGAGTTATACAATTGATGCTATTAGCATCTTTCTACTGCTCTCTCATTATAACCGCGTGCATGGCAAGAAAGCGTTTCTTGAATCTATCTTGCATTTATAATTCGAATTACCTGCAAATCATGGAGACGTACGGAAGATTATTCCGAGCGTGAAGCGAGTCTTAATACTATCTTTATCGTAAAATGCAGTTTTATATCTTTTCCTGATTGCAGGAAACCTCGCAAACTTCTCTTACAAGTTCCCTGCGATCCGCGTTTACTTATCTTTTTCGTTTTTCCGTCTATATATGAAGAAAAGAAAGATACTTATCTGTACAAGCAATAACGAGTACAAAGTATTTCATTATATTCATGTTCATTTCTTTTATTGACTTTTTATCGGGTCGTTATGAAACGCAATATTTACTATGCAGAAGATTACGAAACCCTCGCGATCGATACAGACTGAACGGATCGTTTCCGCCGCGCTATTCGCTTTCGCGCAGATCGATCTATGCAGATCCGCTAAACGAGGAAGAACGGCGGGTCGTTGCAGAAGCCGGCCTCTGTCAAGACAATGACGCGTCTCGCTTTCGACATGCACCCTCCGCGCATTCCGACGGTCTATTCTGCGGCCACCTTAGAAAAGGAAACCAGTTCACACGCCTCGGGCGAGACAGTTGTGAGCGCGATATGCCAATTCGCATATCCAGCACACGCACTGAGAAACCGGCAGTTACAGAGTACGTTTTACCGCGAGAGAGTATTCGCGCTGACGTTTCATAGAGCAATCCGCAAATTGATTCGCGAAGCGATTGACAATATCTTATTATCGCTTGTCAGCAATGAAAAATATTAAAAAGAAAAACAAAACGTAACAAATATTTGCGTTTATTATTCTTATTAGAAGACTTATGAAAATCGTAAGCTTTCTGTATATCTTTTTTCTTCAGTTTTCTTTATATTTTTTTAACAAAAATGAATTAGAAGAAGTATTAATTATTCTCAATTCAATGATAGGTTCAATGAGACGTCTGACATGCATACGTCTTCTTTTCTTACTCTTTTTTTTTCTTTTTCTTTTTTTCTTGGCGAAGAATACTTCTTATGACACAAGAGCGTCGAATGTGTCGTGCGTTTCAAATGTATTCTTTTCTACTTTCTCGTAGACGTTACGTGTTCCATTGGAACGTTATTCGTTCGTGCGTGGACGATGATTCACAGGGAAACTCGACGATAGGTTATTCACTGAGAGTAATAATAATAGAACATTTTTATTAAGTACTTACAATTAGTAGAAGACGGAAATCCTGTTGCATAATGATAATAGTACCATCTTATGATTATAGTAAGATTATGGAATACGCGAAAAGTTCAGAACTTTAAAAAATCCATCACACATTGCATCGATTCAATTAATTCTTTTAATTTTCATACTTCTAAAATATTGAAATAAATTAAGTCAATGTCTTAAAGTAAAAAGTTGAAAATTATAACTAAATACATACACTATATTTAACAATTTTAATTGAATAGGAAATTCTATTATATTAAACAATGTAAAAGTTTAATATCTTAAACTCTTTATATCACACAATTAAAACAAGAAATTCTTATTCTTTGCTTTCATTCTTATTTCGCTTTTTTTTCGGGGAATGACTATATCCAGATAATTAACTACTCACTCCTACAGAGCACCGTGCCGGTCAGGCGTTGCATGGTAAAGTGTAAATTGCAACGTGTCCATCTCGTGTCGCACGTTCAGTTTTTTTCATTTCCCTTCTCTCAGCTGGTTGATAAATTTCTACCTTCTGACGGGTGCGTCCCGCCATATGCGAAAAGGAGGAGACCCGGATGCACATTCTCTTCCAAAGATCGCATATTCGAGTTGCTTCCTCCTTCCTGGGCTTCGCGAATATCCTTTCGCGATGATCCAAATGGCGCATATGGTACGCGCGTCTGAGCTTAGTCTGAATCGTGTAATTCTGCAAAGCCGCTCCGGCATTACTAATTGCATCATAATGAAATTTAACGAGCACTCTTGCGAAATTAAATGCTACATATCGGGCCGCGTTTAACAGCAGATGGTTACACACGTTCATGTACTTTCGCGATGTTTATCATCGAGATCGTTTAATAGTGATGTATATATTAAAATCAGTATTGCAGAAATATCGCACGCAATCTGAATTTCAAAGCACATAAACGGGACTCTAAAATTTTCCATTATTTATCCTGTAATTAGCTTCACGAGACTTATTCACACCGCGATAAATTTGAGGTTGCTAATATCCTTTCCGGTCTTTCCCGTTTTTTATTTTCGTGAGTTCTTAAACAGGAGTGCGTCATTCATAACTGATCGTGTAAACACGTCATCCACGGTCCTATTTTTGAAAACCTACGTCTCAGGATGATGTTTTGAAGATTTTGAAACATAGTTTCGGACGGATCTGTGGCGTCGAACGGCCGTAATAATTCTCGACATGAAAGCAGAAAGCGCGCTGGCTTTCCTCAATCTTTTCGCTGTTCAACGAACTCTTCATCACGCGCCTGCCGCGTTTTATATTTAGACATATTTCTTATCCCGGCCGCTTGTCTTTTGGATTCGTTTTCATTCTGTGTGTACTAGAAGCGGAAGTTTATATAAAGAAAAAAAATTAATAGTCCATACATTAATCTTCATCAATATCATTAAATATTAAATGAAAGATAAATTTATTTATGTGTCATAATACTTCCATGAATTCGGGCTCAATTTTTTTGTTTTTATTAAAAAATGTAATTATTATATCTTAAGATATGCATGATTATATTTCATTTTTAAGAAAAAGAGACAAAATTATTGTACTTTACAAATGATTATATTTTACTAATTTAAATTAATTCAATGCACAGTCACAATATTTTCCAGTTTGCATTCCATATGAATCAAATCGCATTTTTTAATCTTGAAGAACACTCACGATCGAATTGTTCTCGCAGAGTAAGCTACGGTCGACGAGTCTTATTGTTAAAGCGACGTTTATTGTCGGGCGTATTTTATCATCAGTGTCATTAAAATCGTAATGAGGAATTTGTGATGCATCACAGGAAGAAATTCATATATCTCAGTGTGTACTTCTTGAGTAAATTTAAAATTACGATTCATTAATATTCTTAATTAATGCCGCCTCTTTTGTATCATCAAGTTCCTATTGATTGCGTTTATAAAATCTCATTTAGGATGGGCTGATAAAAATAAAAACGCAAGTAATTATGCGATTACTTGTTTTTTGTAGTATTTATATTTTTGTAATTGTTAGAATCCAATATAAGACTTAATGAAAAACTCGTTCGGTTTGCCTGAGTATATACATGTTGTTTAATAACATCAGAAAGTTAATCGCAGAAAATTAAATTGCAATGGCCTAGTTCTCTCATAAGGTGCTCATTATACGTATTAGCGGAAGTTCTTTGGCACACGAAACAGATTGCTGTAGCTTCTTTCTAATTTGGCAATTAGCCGTCACCGACGTCGTAGGAAATTGTGGTAATTTGTGGAAACGATCGACCCCGACCATTATTGTTTCTTCCTCGATTATACACGTAGAAATAACATATGCGTTCACACGCTCGAGACTTTTTGTGATAGAAATTTAATTTGTCGGAAAATGGCACAGGCCGAGTCAAAACTGATGTTTCGCAATACGTCTCTCGTCGGAAATTCCCTGATCTCGATCGATTGAACGGCGAGTACCGACAGTCGTTGATGGTCAGGAATTTTGTTGCGGCAAAAATTAATGGGAATCGATTAATGAGGAATCGGGAGAACAGGATGTCCGGTGATAGTATCGATACACATTTCGCGTTTTTAGTCGCCGGAGGCTTGCTAATGAGTTCGCACACCGGCGCGATGCTAACGAGGAAAGGAAAGCGAACGCGTTCCGCTCAAATTTATTCCAGCAGAGAAGCACCGCAATCTACCTGGCTGCCGTCGCTCGGCAGGATTTCCAAGCTTGTGTCATCTCCTGCCGCGCATATAGCAGCCGCCTCTGCAAGTCTTATCAGAACGGTCGCACCTGTATCGTTGAGAATTCGCTCGGGAGAATCCGCGAACGTGTATCAAGCAGCGTCTAGCGAGATACGTTCGTCGTGAAAATTAATTTGCGCGATAGATCAAATCGGTCGGGCCGATTGCAAACAAACTGTCTCAGGATTAGATTAATTCATTTATTTGGAATGAACGGCAATGCTCTCGATCTTCGAGCGACAGAACAAGCGTCACGCTCCAGCGCTTCGAAATGAGAATGTTAATTTCGACTACAAATTAATGCGATTTATTTAATTATACATGTAAATAGCCAATGCTAAAATTCAACACTATCTCGAATTGCGATAACAATTTTTTGAATTTTTTTAAAGGCAGAGATATCTCGACATCAAATAAGAATTCACTCTTGCGATAAAGTAACATAATTACATAATTTACATCTTTAAATAATTTAATATCGTTTTATTTTACCGATACAGTTCTCAAGAATGATAAAACACATCCTGTCTATTCATTTCCGAGAAATTAATATTGTGATATCGATCGTGATATAATTGCAAAGAATTATTTTTACAGTAAATTAATATGCTTAATCCAGAAACTGTAATAATAACGTCCAGAATTTTTTAATAAGAAAAACACGTAATAGCATATCTTAATATTATATGAGCATAAATGTCAAATTCGCAATAATATAAATATATATTGCAAAATAACATTTCAGATAGATTTACGAAAAGCTTACTATACGGATTGAATCATAACAAGAAAATAACAAATATTCGATGCAAATTGATTAATCTAATTAAAAAGAAATGTATAAGAATGATATGTAACATATCTCTGCATACTTAACTGCATACTTAATCCTTGCCCGGCTATTTATTATCTCTTAAGATGATAAGGTATTAATTCGCCATTAGTCATTCGATTGAAATTTTGATCTCAGGGGCATTTTGATTTTCGACACGTGCACTTGTTCGCCGACACTACACGCGTTTACGTTTCTACGTGCGTGTAACTTCCTGCGGTTACGCATGCTCGAACTCAGGTATTTATAGTTAGCAGCTTCTGCCGCTTGTGCACGACGACCGGAAACGGGTCGATTATATTTAGAGAAAGACTTTGCCGATCGTAGACTAACAATCCTGCTCGCGTATACGGCCGATTGCCATTGCAAAGTGAATGATACTCCCCTCGTGAGTGATCCCCATTCATGGCACGTGCGGCTGGTGGACACATTAATATGATGATTACAACGGCTCGTGCAAAGATATCCATTTGACAAGAACATGAACAGACGCACTTTAGCTTAATGAGAAAACAATTTGCTTTGATCTTAACAGCTACAATTTTCTAATCTTGCAAAATTAACACATTAATGAGATATCAATGTAATATGATTGAAGTATGAAATCGATAGCTCAATTAATACTAATTAAGAATTAGATACATGCAAATATCGATATATAGATAAACATAAGAATTTGTTGAATAACAGATTTTCTTTTTAATTTTTAATCTCTTTTAAGTTGAAACGTTTATTAAGTTTAATGTTTGCGGTCAGAATCGTCAAATAATATCAATCATTAAGAGCCAGTAGTTATTCGGTCGCATACAAAACGTAAACGACAGTCAACTAGCTTGTCCTTACGCAAATCGCCCGTCGACTCGCCCCTTCGACCCATGAAATCACGAACAGTCGTGTGCACCTTCTCATCAGGCGGGCCTTCCCGTAATGAGCGCAAGTATATGGCACGATGATGAGCGGAGCAAATGAAGGAACGAGCAGAAGCGATTTGCCGGGGAAGAGAAAGCGTGTAGAGAGAAAGAGAGCGGGAGGAAGAGAGAAAAGAGAATGTACGTACACGCGTGTACGCGCACGCTCTTTAATTGAGTAGGGAGATATGCACCCTATCCATAATGCATCCGGAGCTTCTAAGCGACCCTAATCGCGCCGAAGAATGCCAAGGTGAGGCCTCCAGCTGCTCACAAGGCCTTCGCGCGTGACTGTTGGTTCGCGCTGGCTTGGGAACTGTATCGCGCTCCCGATGATAGCGAAGAAGTACTTGCTGCGATGCATAATGCGTTTTTGCGCACGCGCGGAGTTGCTGCACGCCCGATATCGGGAGTCGCATCCGTGAATCGCTCACGCGAGACGATCGCTCGCCCTTTCCTTTCTTCCCTCCTTTTTTCCCCTCTCATTCCTCCGTTCATCCTCGAGCCTCGCGAGCACGCCCAGAGGGTGATGCGATTTCTGCTTGGCACGAGAGCCGGTGCAGCGTTGCAAGGGAAATAATCTCGAGCGAAATGACGGGTTATGGTTTTGATGTTTTTTTTTCTTATTGCAAAACAATACGCGTATCTTTGCACTCGCAGATTGCGGGCGATAAAAATCGCGAATAAAAGTAGGACGCGAGAAAGATCTGCGGTATTGTAAAAGGGTCGCGAACTTTTTCAACCGAAACTCGCGGATTTTTGCAGATCGACGACGACGACGACGACGAGTCGTTCTCGCTGATCCCCTTTCCTCTGCAGTTCGTTTCCCAAGCTGATCTTTTAGGTCTTTTAGGTTGACCGACTTCCGGCGAGGCTTCTTCGTCCGGCTGAAAGACTCGCGGGAAGATTTTTGTGGTAACTCGCTCTCCCTCTTTCTTTCCCTTTGACGGTGCCGTGCCGATGTCCCACACTGTCATCTGAAACTTCAACTTTGTTGTCTGACATCGGAAGTATCTCATCCTCTTCTTTCTACTTTGTACCGACCAAATATTCCGAGGCAATCGTGAGAAATCGATTCTCTCTGTCATTTCCGTTCTGCCACTTTATTTTGCAATAAGCTTCTTTCTGTAACATATTGATAACGTTTCGACAATTGTCTTATGTAATGTTCGAGCGAATTATTTTATTAAATGTATCTTGATAATATATATTATTTAATTGTTTCATATTATTGTTTTAAAGATGGCCGTAATGAATATTAAAAATAATCGCGAAAAATGAGATTAATATAAATTTATAAAATCAAAGAGAGAATAATCGAGGAATAAAGAATGTTAACTGCAGCAAATTTATACGAATAATTACGTGCGGATAGAAAATTTATGAAACGATGTACCGATGTACTTTTATCGGATTTATCTAACGAGGGTTTCGTGCGCGCTAATACATTGCAATTTGCGAGAGTTACGGATAACTCGTTCGAGAATGCAACAAAATCAAAGTCAAGTCCGATTTCCCGAGCCCGATACCGCTCAGATAATCGTCGGGCACGATCGGCGCGATCGGTTCGTGGAAGCGCAAACCGCCGTAATACCCGTGCTTTGTCCCGCGGAAGCTCTTAATTCTGGATCCCGTCAGAGGCGATCGGTAATTACAAGGAAGGAACCGGGAGGAGGTGGAGATGGGGAAAAAAGTTGTGTAAAGAGGGAATCAGGCATCTGCCAACGGTTGCTTCGTATTAACGATGATGAGCCAACGGGAGGAGCACCGGCAGAGGAGAGCCCATGGGCGCCCCGGATAACTTTTAATCTTCCGCCGGAAGGTTTTCGCATACCATATTTGATCACGTCATATACCTATTCAGTACACCGCGACACAACAAATGTGTAATTTGTTCTTAATATTCTTGCTCTTGGATATATTGTTCCTGATTACCCTGCTGAGCAGGGGAGCAGAGAAATTTCTTTCATTAACGTAGGCAGTAAATTACTTTATAAATTAGCTCTATAACTTCTGTGTCTCTCTTTCTTAATTACAGCCATTTAGTTCTACTCTTTACTACGAGATATATAAATCTTACACTTTTGTACCACGAATCATATTTTTAATTCAATGAAAAATAAGAGCTACATAATCTTTATATTTCACGTACAATTCTAAGTAAAACAATTAATCTTGAGAACATAAAAATCATTTATTAATATGTAAGAAGAAAAAACTATTATTAAAGAATCCATTTTTCATTACGGAGATAATTGTTGACAAAGGGTGACAAATGAGTCCCTTTCGGTGGGCGCCCATGGATGGCGGTGGGTACGATATTTCTTTAAGCCATATGGCGCATAAAGCCCGGCCGATTCTAGCTGATGAGGACCCGATGAAGGATGCTGCTAAGTTCGGGGAAGGTCACTTTTTGCAAGCTCACCGACCTCGAAAAACGTGGCGAGCGGGGGGACGGATCACCGGACCACCGGATGTGGATCGTAGTGAATCCCTCGATGCACGGGACAGCGGACTTTTATCGCGCACGTCTCAAAAAAATTCTCGCCTGCCGGCCAGTGTTTTGCGATACAGTTCAGTGAGTCTTCAAATGGGAACATCGTGGACAAGAGAGCGACGTGAGAAAGGAACGCGTTGATTTTTTTTACTCTAATGAGAATTTGCCGAAGCATCCTTTTTGGAGGGTTTCTTTATCTAATTTTTAGTAATATATGGCAAATACATTAATTACAATTGATTACAAAGCTCGTTCGAGAAACGCGATTACGAAAATTGTCGACATTTAAAAGAGACGAGAAAAATAGATACTTCACCAAAGTGATTTCGTCGGTATTAATTGAAATAATTGTTAAAAAAGAAATTCTTGGTTTTTACATGAATCTCCGCAGTTAGTTGGTAATTAGCAAATTCTATTGAATTTTAAATTCCGCGTAGTAGCTAGGATTTCTTTCGCGCAGGTCCGGCTACTTTCGGCCATTGAGCAGAATGAAACAAAAGATCCATTCTTCCCCGCGCCGCTAGTTTTCACCTCGTAGACCGTCTTCAGAAAGCGTAGAGCCGCGCGCCATGCCTCGCTGCCGTTAATTTCCCGTAATAGTTACTCAATAAACGAGAGCGCACGGATCTCCCGCGGTTCCCTAATTATATATACTGGTAGCCATCCTTAATTAAGCTCTATTTCATTGATATCATTCATTAAAATCAAGCGTATCTGAACATGAACTGAATTAAGAATGTTCATTAAAAAATGGTAAAAAAAGAATGTTTGTAAAAATATATCTTTTAACTATCAAGTATCATGATATAAAAATTAATAAGGAATAACGTAATATTATTGTGAAGTTGAAGTTACACAAATTAGAAAAAAAATAATTAAAGATAAATTCGCAGTTTCTATTCTAAAGATGCTTCTTTCTCGTCCGAATATGTTTTTTTTTCATTTGGAGGCAGCTCTTTCATACCGCAGGCTGAATTTTAATATCTGTAAATTATGCGCGCGTTGCTATGGTCGTAAATCTCGATTTTACGGTATTGCATAATTATGAAATGAAGTACTGTTGCACGCTCTCTCGCCTTTTTTTACGGTAAGAAATATTTCTCGTTGGCCGGAAGTGAGAGTCGTTTGATCCTTCGCGCATGTCGCGATGATGATGAAACAAATAGTCATGCATCAAACGAACTAATACATAATGACTTGGCAAAAAGGGGTATTCATCGAGGATTAATCAATTTTTTCCAGCAGATCTGTTACTGTCGCTTTTTTTCGATTTCTATAATGCTGACTCCGTTTCATTATTGGTCTATTTGAAGACAGTGTTTTAGTGGACTATAAAATTATAATCTCTCTCTTTACGAAGAGATGTGAAAGCGAAGATAAAAAAATCCATAAAATAGAAAAATTTTAATCAGCTCTCCAACCTTTTAACCTAAAAATAATCATCGATATCCGCATAAGCGAACGATGTTAATTATAAAGTCCGACTTATTTGCTTGACATACTTTATACAATTTTCTGTAATCTTAAAAAAATCCCATGAGACATCGACGATAAACTCTATTCAAATCAAGATACATGCTACAAAAAACGAAATTTAACCAATATAAATAAATGAAAATTCTGGCGAAGACGCGCCGCGCTCCCATCACATGAACACGCGCTTCTTCATCTTGTCATCTCTTCCGCTCTCGGAATTCTCGTCGGACAACCGGAAATGAGACTCGGCTGAAGAAAAAGGCCAACCGAGACGAATCGACGCGAATTAAACGGCGTGCGATCGCACGATCCGCTTTCAGAAATTCCGGTGCGCTGTCGCGCCTTTCAGTCGGCATTGATGAACGTAGAAAAAAAAAAGAAAATCTCGGGGGCGATTGCGAAGAAGCGCGTGATCGCGGCGGAACAAGATGGACTCGCTAATAGCACGCTTCCGCCTTCCAAGGGTCTCGCGCGAGTGGGCGAGGAACGACGAGTAGGCAGAAGCCCGCTCACGGCGCGTTAAAGACTTTATCCTATCTCGCTATATCTCGCTCTTTTTTTTGCGAAAGCACACCTCCGCGGTACACCCGATCTGATGACTGGATAAGATGACGGACGACTCGCTTTCGCGGAAACCCGCGTAAAACGCAGCGCGGCTCCTCTGAATTCGCAATCGTCCCATCTACATCGCGCTCTTAGCAATTTTCGCATTGTGTCAGCTTCCGCGACGCAAATTATCTTGGATTAAAGCGGTAGGAAATGTCACCGCCGGTTTTTAACGGGACTGCGAAACTACGCCACAACTACGGACTTGTGTAAAAAAAATATCTTCAACAAGATAGGTACGAGCGAGGAGGAGAAGCAATTAAGAAGATACCAGAAAACTTCTACTCTCCTCAGATATTTCATGTAAAAAGATCCAAGAGGATGATGATAATAATTTTATACCGTAACAATTTTTACGGCTATTTATAATACTAATTTGTGGCAATCGTTTTTACAATTTTATGGCAACAAGTTTCGCGACTGTGAACTTTTACGATGTAATAATCTTTCCGAACGCGGCGCTCTCTTTGCCTCTCTCTCTATCTCTCTCTCTCTCTCTCTCTCTCTCTCTATCTCTCTCTCTGCCTGCCGTAGAACGAAGAGTCGCGCGAGGGTCCTTAAACTCGATGACGCGTCCGCCTTCCCTCGTGAGGAAGGAAAGCGAGATACGCGAGGTTACCTTTCCCATGGCTTGATAAACAGAGGACGCGGAACGAGAAAGGCGAGGCACCGTCGTCGTCGCCGCCGGAAACGCTCGTTTTCCAGCGGAGATAGCAAATATCTGGTGGGTCGCGCGCGAGCTAGTACAGTAGATACTACATGGATATAGCGCGCGCTCTCCTTCTTTCTCCCTTGAGCCCGTGGGTCGGCGCTCCCTTAAATAAGGGCGTCGAGATAGCGTGACGAAGGCGCTGGTACCCGGCGCGTAATCGGTCTGCGTGTGGTTTTAAGCAGATAATAGCGCCGTTACGACTTTGTTACACTGTTTGCGCATTTGCGCTCGAAAAGGTAAGACAAAGAGAGAGAGAGAGAGGGAGAGAGGGAGCGGAAAAGAGAGGCATGCATCACTCGTGAGAATTTACCTTGCCGTAATTTGCCGGTTGCCATTCCGGTCCATGATCTGGTCCTCAATCACGCACTCGGAATTTCTCATGCCGCGTTGGCATTTCGGCGATGGAAGGACGTCTGATTCGACTGTCAAATGGACTGTTATGTTACTAGAAAAAAAAATAAAAAATATTTTACGTTGAAAGTGATTTTTCCTATAATCTTATATTTTAAGATTACTGTTTTACAGCAAACATATTCCTCTTTCAATAAAGTGAAAAATATCTTTTTCTTTCTTAATATAGCTTCTTTCTCAATATTCTTTCTTAATATAAATACTCTTGTTTGTACTATTTTTTTCTTGATTTCAAAGGAATTCTTTTGAAGTCAATATAAGAGTAAAATCCTCTAAGATTTAGAGAATTCCACGTATATTAAAATTTTTTTTTTTTGGGTATGGGAAAGACTAATGTCATTATCATAGAAAACGAAAGACGTGTCATTAGCAGCAAATCAAACTAGCTGTCACTGTTAGGTGCGGAATGCGTGCACGTGCTGGAACGGCGGGGGGAATGAAATGCGCGATTGAAATATGAGCGTGTCCCCCTCTCGTCGAGCCGCAATTGCATCGACAGACGAACGAGGCCATCGCACGGCGGCGGCCCGCGCCGGTGCATCCATCTGTCATCCATCGACAAGGGCGAGCGGTGATGAGTAGGGAATAATTTATTACGACTACAGTGCATCTCTCCAGCTGTGCATTCCGGAGCCCATTATCGCGTCCGTGGGCTCGTTTATGTATCGCAGAAGGTAGCAACATTTGCGATGCTGTTCTGGTCACGCAAGCCGAGCGACAACCACGGCGACAGGGACGACGTAGTCGCGCCGGATGAGTTCTGATGCGAGCGCAGAAGAAATTTATAATTCATCTCGTTGGTCATTCACGCGTCAGTTCGAAATCAGCATTCCTCGATGCGGAGTTCTCAATGTAGATCTGCCCGCTGTGAATAAGCACGGTTGAGCCTTTCTCGGTTGAATGTTTATTTTTAACAATTTAGAAGAGATTGAACTAAATTTTATTGCTCCGAAAGAGTGAGTGTGTATCGGAGATGTTATTACAATCTTTTGAAAAAGCTAAGAGAGATCTGTAATTTTATTGAAAGTACATATCGTAGCAAAAAATATTGTGTAACTGCACTGTAAAACAAAGTTGACAATGGAAAAAGATATTTTCAGGCCAATTTGTTATGAAGAGGGATATTGGGAAACAGCATTGTGCATTCGCGCAAATGTTAATTAAAGCACACTGCACTTATTATTATTATTATTATCGTAATTGATTGAATTTCGATACGAGGCCTAAATATGCGATCGATTAAGAGCTTCTCTCAATCGGCGATCCTTGGTCTCTCTTTCTTTCTCGCTCGCTCTTACTTTCGATTTATTTTTGCTCGCAATGCGGTTTATATTCGAGTTTCTCTCTATCAGCCCGGTATCGGTTTACTCGGGCGGCTCTCCTTGTAAACAGGCATGCAACATCGACTCGAGATTCTTTTGTATATGCTCGGCTACAGGCACGCGAATTGTACAGAGTGTTGCAAAAGCATTTCTCGCAGACTAAATGTTTGACAGAGATTTCAAGCTCTTTAAAGGTATCTTTAAGAATAATAAAATATTTTCTTTCTTATTCTTTCGATCTTACTTAGAATTTTTTCTTAGATTTTTTTCAAAATATATTAAGGTTCAAATAATGCCAAATTCTTTTACATTATGATTGCATACTTAAATTATATGGTTTGCATCACCTAATTTAAATTGTAATTTAAATGTAAACTTAATGTAATTCTTGATTCCCCATGCGGGAACTGATTTCGGGAAGCGCTGTATCTTCGTGTGCATATGCATAACTCTTTATCTGTGAGCTCCGATACGGGCTCAGGTGACTAACACGGGAATGACCAACCGGCTGGTAGATCTCTTTAGCATTTCTCCTTAACGATAACCGCAAGTCGAGATGACAAACGTAAATGCGAGGAGTCCTCCTTTTTCCTTCTTTGGGTTGACTTCGATTATTCATACCATCTTCTCTCTCTCTCTCCACGCCCGTATAACCGCGTTTCCCTACTACTCGGCGAACTACTTGGGCACACGAGAATGTGCCTGAATTATGCATGCACGAATTACTCCGCCTCGCGCCGAGATCCCTCTTCGACTCTAAAAGGCGTGCTCGAAAACTAGTTACGGCTATTTTTGTGCGATTTTTTATTTTTTAATTTTTTTCACCAGTCGTCCGTGTAATCCTAGTTTATCGCGAAACAACACAGATCGCGAGCGCAAGAATAATTATTATCAAAATTTGCAAAGTTTAACTTCGCGTGTAGGCATCGAAGACGGCGAGCTTTCGTGTGCAGCAAAGTGGGCGCAGGAGATAGCCGCACTTTGTGGCTCTAGACCTTTCAATTTTATCTCGAATGCGAAATCTGCTAAGGTAGTTTGAGGGAGAATTTGCGCGATTTAATATTCTGATGTGTCGCAAACTCTTCGCTCTCTGGATGACGACAGGTTCAAAGTAATCGCTTAAATATCCCCATTCATGGCCGTATTCAGAAATCTCAGGGAGCTATCTTCCCGTAAGACTCGCGCTAACATCGCCAGACAAGCGATTAGTAACTGTATTTGAAGTCATGTATTTTCTTAAGCAAACGAGGCGTGCAGAGCCCGCCATTAACGGGTCGCGAATCACGATGGTGATCTCGCTGCACGGTACATACGTTGCGCTTATCCCGTGCATCTTGGTGCCGCGCGAGGAGTCTCGGGTGACCAGCCCGACATGAGACTCGATGCTTCGTAGATTTCGCACCCGCACATTCTTACAGCCGAGATAACCGCGACGCTGATGTCATCCGGCCGCAGATGCAAGATTTACCGTCTCGAAGCCGTCGCGCGACCGTTTCCTTGATAGTCCGCCCTGATAGGAGATCTTCCAGACATAATAAAACCTGTCGCGCGCACGTCGTTTGCGTCACGAGAACGCGCATCTACTTTTATCGTTACTAAATAAGTGTTACATTATTCAGATAAATGTTTCATCTCCGACTGTTTGATAAGAAACGACGAATCCTACTCGTGCAACATGAAGGGTGTTAACAGGAATGACTTGCACCTCGTAGAAAATTATTTGGAATTTATTTTCATATATTTTCCATTTATACAGAAATTGGGAGTCTCAATTGCAACTGAGTTGAGCCGTAAGATGAGAAAACTACCTCTCTGAGAGCGATCCTTGATAATTTTATCTTTCTATCGTATACCATATACAATGCAGAAGGAATTGTATACGTATATACACAATGCTATTCGCAACTGTTAAATATTTACCAACGGATTTAATTGAAATGATAATTTAGTTCAAACGACGCTGCGAAAGAAGGAGACTGGTAAATCAATCGTGATCCGGTTTCCGGTGATCCGAGGCACAAAGATGAACACGTCTCGTTCCCTCGGCGTGGATCGGCTCGACACGCGCACAAGCGAGAGATTACGCTTAGAAACTCCCCGCGTTCTAGGCAGCAGTGGTGAAAGAGGCTCTCGCGTTCTCGAAATACAGCTGATCGACGAGCGGTCGTTGGTAAGACAAACAGAGACAGGTATGTGGGAGGCGGCTTTGAACACGAGAGCCGAGACAGGAAGAAGAGGAAGGAGACGAAGAAGAGGAAGAAGAGAAGAAAGAGGAGAAGAAGGCGTAACGCCCGGTCTCTTTCGCTCGCGCGCTCGCTCGTTCCTGCTCGTCGCGCGCGCGCGTTCCTCCGCGCATTATGTACGACCAAACTCGGTGGTCTCGGGTTCCTGAGAACTACGAGAGGCCTCATAACTCTGGGACCCCGTGCCGCACCGCGTGCCACACCTTTCGCACGGCTTTGAAGTCCTCAGCCGGCGCGAGTGCCAGCCTAGGCTCGAATGCGCCCTTCTCGGCCACGATTATGCGGCGGAACTGGCGGCGCCCGGGGATTTATCGGAGCTCTGTCGCCGAGAGAGAGAGAGAGAGAGAGAGGTTTAGCTAAGCACAACCCGTCTTCCCTCACGTGTATGCGTGTATGTGCCTTTTTTTCGGCCGCGAATAATGACGCGAAACGTGGGAGTAGAACGTGGCCTGGTCGCCGCATCGTTTTACGATAATCTTAGTTCTTTCCGATGCTACGCAAACACAAGTCGCATTGTAGTAGTACAATGGAAGTATGTGGCACTTAATGACAATGGCATAGTCGAGATTTTGCTATTATGCATTGTTTTTATAATGCAATGAAAAAAATGTACTGTTTTTTTAACTTTTACAAATTGTTTTATCAATTCGAAGCAGATTACTTATAAATTATTTTTAAATTATTAAATTATTTGTAATATTACAAATTAATACGCGAATATTAAAAAATATTTGAGTATTAATTTATAATATTACACAATTATAGAAAAGAATTTAAATAATTTAAGAATTAAAAGAATTTAACTTTTTTTAATTGATGAGATTAAAAAAGAGTTCTGTTTTATATCCAGCTTAATATCCTTCTTAATTTCCCATTTGCATAAAAAGATACGGAAGTTTTGATATAATCACCTTTGTAAATAAATTCGACGTAACAGTTTCATACAACTTTCTCTCATCTGACTTAGCATATCATCGCCGCGAGCCTTTCGATCATTACGCCTTTGAAATGATAGACCCCGGCTACGATAAATCATCGTGAAATTGTGATAGCAACAACACGGACACATGCATATATACTTACACCTCGCGTTTCGAGCCGTTATTAAACAATCTTAGCCACAACGGTGCGCACTCGATATACCGGGCCACACCTTTCGCACGGTTTTGAAGTCTGACCTCCCTGATCTAATGGAAAGTGCAAGCGATTCTTCAGTAGATCTTACGAGCAATTTGAAGACCGTTCGCTCTTTCCGAAGCGAGCCGAGTCGAGTGTCCGAGATCCCGAGGTAGAATCGAACTTGCGATGTCGATTGAAATACCGGGAAAACGGTACTATCAATTCACGCGCAAAGGTGAGATTCAATGATCGCCGATATTTCATAATGTAATTTCAATCACGTCAATTTCTATTACGCGAGAGGTTTAAGGCCGCTCGATCGACGATTCATCGTTCAACACATGATGAACGATCGTGAAATCGCTTTGGTCTTCGGATTAATTTGATTGCGACTGATTTCGCAATGCGGGGAGAAAATTGATAATTTCGCAAATCCTTTAATCTCGTCGTTAATCTTTAACCTTTGGACGTGAGCGTATTTTATTATTCGTCGCAGGGCATTTTATTTTGCTTTGCGAATCAATTTTTATTATTTTGTAAAAAAAATTATCGCATAATTATACTCTTTTGCTTTGTTACATAATAATTTGTTAGGATGATAATAATAATAATTTTTATAGCGGTGGATTAAAGTGAATTTCTGATCATTTGAAAGGAATGTGGTTAGAAAAGAAAGCCACGTCTTGCAAATTTTTGGTCCGAGAATCGTCAATAAAGGTGGAGATAACGTGGAGAGAGAGAGAGAGAGAGAGAGAGAGAGAGAGAGAGAGCGAGAGACAAGCCCTTCTTTAAAATAATATATGGTTGCGTCCCCGTCTTCTCTAGACGCAAGCCTCTAATTTCCATCGCGATCATTCGGCATATCGAGCCTCTTGCGCTCATTAAGAATTCACGAAGAGGTATAGATTAAGGACCCTCCTGGACGCGAACACCTGGTATCAATTCGCGAAATGAAACTCAAATCGCCCAGTGAAGGAACGCATAGCGCCGAAGGAAAGATTGAAGAAAATCCCTGGTAATCACGACGGAGATGAAGGGCAGATGAAAAGGGAAAAAGGGAATCAACGAGAAAGCGAGCGGTGCGCCATTTTGTTCGTAATTGAAAAGATCTTATAATTGAAGTACATTTTTATTGTGTACTTTTATAATGAAATTATCAACTTTTGTTACGGCATTAGAGGAAGAAATTGCGATTTGGATCAATTAAAATACTCGGAATAATGCATCATAGATTTATTTAATATTAAAAATAAAAACTTTATTAATTTAGCCTTTAAGATAAATATATAAATCACGCTTGAATAAACTTGATTACACCGAAGAGGAAGGCTGATATTAACGAGTTAACATTTAAAATATCTAATAACCAGTATAAAAGATAATAATCATTCCTGAATAAAAAAATCGAACATGATATCCTTAAGAAGCATAATCAACATCTACATAAATCAAAGGAGAAACTATCTTTCACGGAACTGTGTAATTTAATTTTATCTCGTATCTAAAACTTTTCTAAGAAAATTGCAGCTATCTCTATTTAATTAATTGATGCTGTATAATCGATCATTATAGAGAACTGGATCATCATTACTCGGAATTATGCAGATATCCATATAGTAGATCTTTCCGACACATTTCAAAAAAAAGAAGCAGGCAAATCTCGAAATATACTTCTCGTGAAATGGTGGTAGTCGATGCATGACGCTTGCTCATTAATTACAGCGCAACGCGCGCGCGGTTTTTAGATAAGATTAGAGGATCCATAAAGAGAGCAATGGAATATTGATTACCCACTGTTCGTCGATAATCCCGATGTATCGTGGAGGGGAGGCTGCTGCACGCGAACACCTGGTATCGTCGCGAGATGCGTAAGATACAGGATTGGCTGACTGGCGGTTTCGGTGGCAGGGGGAGAAGAAGGGAGTGAAGAGCGGAGCCGGGAATGAAGGTCACGTAAGAGGGGCAGTTGATCGTCCTTTATGCAGATGAAGCGAAGCGATAAGGTGGAGAGCGCGGACGCATACACGCGAAGAAAGAATGAGAGAAACGCCTCCTACCGGAACCAAAAAGTCTTTCGAGTAATTGCAACGCGTCGCTTGCCGGCCGCGGCTGGGAGGTTGCGCGCGAGGAATGCAACCCTGAGGAACGGAGCCGCGCGTCGCCCGGAGGATACGTCCCTCGAACATGCGAAGACATTGAATACGATCGAGATTGCGCGCACCGATTTTCTCGCCCTCTTCTCTCTCTCTCTCCTCCCCGGTCTTCCCCACTGTCATATTAATGGCGCCCATTAGAGGCGGAAATTACGCTTCAAGATAAATTAATGTTACATATGCGAGCGTTATTATGCTACGGCAGTGTATATCGGTCGGACAGAATGCCCCGATCTGGGGAAGAAATTTTTTCGAGGCCTTTCCTTTGCAAAGGCGTAAGTCGATTCAACTCGCGATGACTTTGAACTTTAACGTTGCTCTCCTTATAAATCTCTGAATTTCTAAAAGAGATCCTCGCTGAAATGCGATTCACCGGTTAAGCCAAAGAGTGGATTTATGCAGCTCCCATTTCTTGAAGGATAATTATTTTGTAAAAGATCTAATTTTAGCGAGCTCTCCGTCGAGAATATCGCGAGAACCGCAAAAGGATCGAGACGAGCGCGCGCTCGATTGCCGCTTGATCGCCGTGAGTGCATTAATCGCGCGGATCGCCGGGAAATAACATGTGTGTACAAAGATACGCGTATAGATGCTGCCGAGGAGAGTATGTGGGAAAAACTTGATCCCACTTCCGTCGTTCGTAGCCCTTAATGAAAGGGACATAAGCGCGGTCGCCTTTTCTTATTCGGCCTGTCATTTGTTTCTTTTGCCGCGCGGCATACATCGCGCCCGAGGCCTTCGTGCTGGCTTTAATTATCTATTGGTCAATTAATAACATCCGGAATCTGCGTGCAAGTGAAAAAAAATTAAAGAGCGCCGCCGAGCTATCGATATGTTTTCCCCTTTGCGCCAATTCGAAATCAAGAAAGTTGCAACACGCTTAGAATTACTCCTCCATGTCAATCAGTTAATGATTTAATGTAAAAATCTCAAAGGGAAAAATCCTGTAACACTTCCTTCGAGCTAAATAAGGAGACGGGGCTGTTTGTTGTTGTCTGTTTGAATCGTTGAAGCTTATTCCTACCTACGCGTCGTCGACTAACGTTTAATCATTTAATCAACGGCTCTTTCTATTTCCTATACGTACTTCGCGTTCTGACAAACACTGTCACTTTGATTACGCCTCTGCGACACGCTCCAATCGCTTTTTGCACGCGCCCGCGAGATCCTTTCGCTTTATGCGTTACGCGATGCGCGTTTCCTCGGGCGCGGAATATCTTCTCGCCGGCGCGATATCGTCTAGCGCGCGAGGGGGTTAATTATAGTCCGCGGGACAATAATAACCGGGGATGGATACGTTTTATTCGTCATGTGCGTGAGCCTCGTCCTCTTCCTTTGCGAGACCAGGTTTTCAAACCGCTACCTATTACAATGTTGCACGGTCCATCAGACTAACTGAAGGATGTTCGCGGTTCAGCGAGTCGCACAAAAGACGGGACACAACGTACGTACGCACAATGGTCCTCGTTAATAATCCCCACGACGCGGACTGCGAGAGCTCCGCTCTCGCGGTTTGCTCTCTATTATAGCTGCGGATCATTGGGCGAAGTAATTTACCTGGCGCTTTTTGCGCGAACATTGGTTGTAACGAGAAAGACGGTGGAAAGAGCGGCACCAATTGATCGACCGCAACACAGTTTGCTCGACTTCCAAATATAATGGCAACCGTTTTTCAATCGGCGAACCGTGGTGCTTCACGGGTGTGCTGTAGACAGGTCGCGAGACATCGCTAAACACTTCTGTAAACGCTGAGATTTTTAAGTCTGAAGTCGTGGGAAAGCAGGCTCTACTGAGATCTTGACAATTTTATTAAAACTTCAATCTATAAGTCAAAATTAATGTAATATGGATTTTTTGTTGCTAGATACATTTTGTCGTTTTCGAGAAGTTTCTTAATTACTCGAACATTGAGAGAATGAAACAGATGAATATTTCTAATTCACAAAGTCATTAAAAATAAATGATAGAATTAACACATCGGAATATAATCCTGTATCTTATAGAGCATTAAGTAAGTGAATTATGAAATGTTTCATTGTAAGATTTTGAAATATTTCAAAAACGTTTATTGTAAAATTTTGAGATATTTTAGAAATGTTTCATAAAATATTTATAGTTATTATTATAGTTTTTCATATCGTGTTAACATTTTTCTAAAAATTTCTTTTCTTATTTCGAGAACTTTGAGATAATGTTTTATGACTATATTTATTAAATGTAACCATTTGTTATTATAAAGAATATTATGATAATCGGAAGAATGCATTTAAATTTTTGTATCTTTCATCTGTCGATGTTGAATTGCACAATCTGCCAATTTGCCGTTGGAACGATTTGAAGCATTTGTTGGACTGCAGCTGTAGTCACAGACGATTAATTTTTCTATTTACTCGAGCGCTACGAAACTCGTTATGAACTTGTACTTCCGGTTTGAAGGTCATCCACAATATAAAAATTAATTGAGGACTTCGTTATACCGCTGGTATTAAGGTCATTCCCACGCCCGCTCATCATTCACGAGAATTCGTTACATTTCACTTGATTGTTCATTCATTCCACAATAATTTGCTTCAATAAATATGCAGCATATATAGCCTCGTTGTAGATAATTAATCTACAACTCAGAGCATTACATTGTGATGTATTTTTATAATTGTTTTAAATTTAAAAACATTGTATCATATTTTCATAATTATTTTAAAGAGAACATACATTTACAATTATAATTTACAATATTTTTTATATGATTATAATGATAAAATTCAAGAATTTTTTAAAATTTATTTTATATTAATAAGTTAAAAATAAAGTTAAAAATAAATTAAAAAATCTTTCTTGTTAAGACAGACCCGTCATTTGGCTCTTCCGTGAAAACTCGGCAGTTTGCGCAACTAGCTCTAATAGAGACTCATCCTCTTTCTTTCAGACGGCACCGTGATCACAAGCGAGGTACTTCAAGGTTACGACCCTCAGTTCATGGTGGGCTGCTACTTTCCTGCGGAATTCCAGGGCGAATTCGTGACGCAGGTGAGCGGAAAGGGCGCTAGAGGCATGGCAAACGAGCCCATTCAGTATTCCACCATTAACATCACCTTCAACGCGATACCGGTGTGGGGCTACTGCCACAGGAGGGTCGGCGATAATGTGCTGCTAATAGACAGGTCAGTTAACCCGACGAATCATGGACATTTGCATCGAGGAAAGTGTCGGTTCCACTCGTTAGCGATTAATTTAATCGCAAGCGATTAGAGAAGCCGTGTCCGCAAACGGTTCTTGCGTTACAGGAACTATCGTTAAATCGTGAGAATCGGGATAGTAAGAACATATTTAAATTGAATTTTCCTTTGATGAAAAATTTAATTTTTTCATTTAACTTAGGAGAGATAATTGGCATATCAGTCTTTAATAACATAAATGTTTAGAATTTAAAACTTATAGAGTTACAAAAGTATGCGAATGAGTAAATCTTTGCAGTATGCAATAAATAATGATCCCTGATAAATTCTTTGAGGTTTATATTTATCTTTTGCCTCCATTACTGTCTTTAGTAATTTATTTGTTTTTTATCTGTACCTTATCGTCGATTTTATTTACGGTTCTGCGCCTCATCACACGCTCTATAACTGAATTATCACAAGTAGCACGAGGTATTTTTTTCATCTTTATCAATTTCGCGCGTTAAAATCTCCACGCTGAAGTATTAAAGTCTTAAGAGCCGTGAACGCTTGTTGCGAAAGTTTAGAGACGCATAAAAGTCCGAAAGCGCGGCGCCGTAAATATCAAAGTTCTGAGTTACTAGCAACGTGAAAGAACGGAGCTGGCCGGAACGTGCATTGCGTTCGGAGGGCGACGGCACCGAGGTAAGTCGAGATACTCGACTCACAATTAGGAGTAACGGTGTATTCACAGAACGATGCACTTGCAACTAGAATGCCGTCATATCTACGGCGCTTGTCGCACATGTAAATGCAGTTAACGGGGCACAGTGTGAAACAGTGTTGAAAGAACGCGGTACTCGTCGCTACGCGCGTGTCTAATTATGTTAAATCTCTTATATAGAATCTTCTCACATTCTTGTTAACACCTCAAGTACTGTGGCGCGTTGCATTATGGAAGAATGTCTAATGTTAAGATTATATGCGAGACTTTCGAATTGTGTTGTTACCATATACATCTCAAGAATTCGAATTTAATTAATTATATATATATATATATATATATATATATATATAT
>JAJVSH010000003.1:110731-127647 GCA_021460005.1 Tetramorium alpestre | reverse complement strand
TATAATTAAGCATTTTTTCTTAAAATATACGGTATTTTAAATCTTATAATGTATTTCAACACATTATATTTTTAAGTTCAACGAGAATTACAGAATTATTATGCTTTGGAAATTAATTTAACGAAGGCAAATTTTTTATCAACTATTTCTTTTGGTGAATTTTATTTTAATAAGATTTTACAATTCTATCAGTTTGATACATTATCAAGTTAAACAACATAATACTTATAAAACAATAATTGGCATGCGTGATAATATTTAATTTTTGCTAAAGCCTGAAATTCGACGAAACATTTGGAGTCGTAAGACAAATATACGACTTTTACTACTTTCTACATGCGTCGTTGCAAGTCTAGACGGGAGAATGTCGACGTATCGTGCGCGTGTAGGGAGGGACGGACTTTTCCTGTCAAAGAGGCAAAAATTCGCCGACGAAGACGACAGAGGGATATTATCGTCACGGGAAATGGAAAGGGTGTGAAGGGGTTAAGGTTAAATTAGCCTGCCGATGTGTCTCCGGGGATGCCGCGACGTCTATGACTCGTCTGGAGCGAAAATAGCCAGCTCTCGAGAGAGCACCAGACGCCGTCGTGCGCATATCGCGCGAGCCCAGGCTAATTCCAGAAAGAGGACGAGAGCTGTAAAACAAAAAGGAGATTGCGAAACATGCGTCCTCTCGTCCCAAATCGGTGTAGCTTCGACATCACACTTTTCGACAATATATCCTTTTCGAAGGGATTTTGCTCCTATTCAATGAATTATTTCGAAATTAAATACTGAATTCGAACTAAAAACCAAAGCGCAGAGAATCAATTTTGTAAAATGATCCTGCGCTTTCTTATTAATGCAGAGTGCTTTAATTAAATAAGATCTTATACATATTTATATGCAGGATGGTAATCAGAAAGTTAAAGAAGTAAAATAGTTATTATTTTGTCAGTAAATAGATAGAATGAATGAAATTAATTAAACATATCTGTAAGAAAAACCCGTTATTTTTATTAGTACATGATGCAAAAGATTTATATTTATAGATCTGTAAAAAAATACAATATGATATTTATTATTTTATTCTGTCAACTCATAAAAGAACAGTTATGCAGTTTCTGCAACTTTCCGATTGTCATTTTACATTTTGGAGAAACGAGATAAAAGAAATAAATGAGAAATAGTTGAAAATGGTCCCGCTATTAAAAAAATTCAATTTCGTAAGATTTCAGTGTCGTGTCTCGTAGAAATCCAAAGCTCGAGATTCTCGTCGCGCAAATCGATAGCTCTTCGATGCATCTGAACGCTCACAAAGCAATGTGGGTGTTGTCTGGCCAAGTATGCATAAATTGGCATACACGTGAGAGCCCACCCCTTCTTCCTCTTCTTCTTCTTCTTCTTCTTCTTCTTCTTCTCTTCTAGAGATGATAATATACTTCGCGATTCACGTTGAATCGTTAACAAGCTATCGCGTCATGAATATTCCGAGAAATCATATCTCCGATTGTCTCGTTACTCCTCATCATTATTGTTGCATTTACAATCTGAAAAATCCTTATTTTAATCCCGCGTTCAATGTCGTGCAAATAACTTTATATAAGCTTAATCATAAAAACGAGCATAATAAATCGTTTGTCTTTCAATATAACCGTCAAACATTTTGACATAATGTGACGTGTTGCGATAAATTACCATAAATCCGATCTCTTTGTCGCTAACTAGTTAAGTAATTCATCAATTCATCATGGCACATTGTATAATCTTCCCCGAAGGATTTATTGCAGGGAACAAGTAAAGAGTGTCATAAATTGCTTAGAATGACATGTAAATGACTATAATCAACGGACTAGTATCATTCCGGGGCAACTTGCTAATTGCTTGAGATTCAATCGCTGTTTAATTGCCCTGCATTTTTTGCACCTTCGTCGTGCTTAATCGAGCGTGCGTCTCCCCCCCCCCCTCCTTCGCGACTTTTACGTCGGAGCGGCATCGTTACGCATATATTTAAACGACGGCGACGTTTATGCGCGTCCTGCGAGGATAGCCGACCAACCCGCAGCTATTAGCAATAATCGCGGCGCGCAATAACTTGCCGGAGCGACAAGCAACGCGCGTACAAGCTGCATGCAGAATTCGCGTAAATTGTCTCTTTAAACGCGCGGCAGTTCATAATGATTTCGCAGGGCGAGATCGCTGCATTTCGCATCCGCCGCGACAATTTCCTCGCGAGAATCGCCGGCGAGTGCACGATGAAATATTACGGCGAGTCCCCTTAATCGGTTTGCGCGTTTATTAGGATAATGGTATACCGTAGATCTAACTTACATAGTCAAGTATATTAATTTTGAAAGAGAGAGAGAGAGAGAGAGATGTTATTTAAAGCGCGACTCCGCACAAAATTACCTATAACTTATTTTAAGATCACAAATCTTGTGAATCTACAAATACGAGCTGTCTCTTAAAACGAGATAACACCAAGAAGATAAAATTTAGAGTCTACTATCATCTGCATTTATTTCCAATAATATTATGATTGTAAAAATTCGTTTCTATGAAGAAGAAGAAAAGGCGATTTTTTTTTTTTCGAAAATGTTACCAATTATTATCTTATAATTCTATTGATTTAAAGGATTGATTAAAAGTTCCTTCGCGAAGACGTTCGCTCGTGAACCGTCCGGTATAATGTGCGCTTATATGTTTCACGGTATAACAGTCGCTATGCCTAAGAAACGGCATCGGCATCGGAAGAGAATATATCGTCGCCGATGCAAGCTCGTGCGAGCTGAACGGGCCCTACCTTTGGCGATAGAACAGAGGGCCCATTCCTCTTTCTTTCTCTCTCTCTCTCTTTCTTTCGTTGCATACCATCTTCCACCATTAATCTCCGTGAAGACGGAGGAGTGACTAGCCGAAGGTGGTGTGGCCTCTCCTCCAGTTTCCATGTATCCCAACCTTCGTGTTCTCCGTTGACGACACGACGAGCGAGAAACACTCTTCTGGAGGTGTCCGCGCCGAGGGAACGACGAGTCGCACGTTCCTCACGCTGGCATCGCACGGCGGCTCATTTGTCACTCTAATTGCGTGGCGTGGGGGTTCCCCGGATTCCATCGTTGACAATTGAATCGGTCATTAGTGAAACTGCAACAAACGGACTCGCCCGGAAAGTCACTCGCGAGAAACGACGCGACTGTCCACGAGAAATGCTTTTTTTAATGTCACCTCATGATGAAAAGGTATTACAGGTGGGACGCTAAATAACAGTTCCTTTATGCGAAATTACCTTTTCTTTTTTCTTTTTACAGTTTTTACAGTTCGTCCGTGCGACGGTTCGACGTCGTTCGTGTGAGCCGTATGCGGTGCGTGCCCCGTTATGCAAATTCGACTCGAATGCAATGCGCAATTTACATTTCGGGTTAGTGGGATATCGCGGTCGGATGACGATGATGACAGTTCCATGGAGAGCGAACGTAATTCCGATCGTGCGTAATTCGACAGACAATGCGAAATAAAGCGCATTACGTACGATTGTGAAATGCAGACACTTCCGAAACAAGTTATAAACGATCGGGCATTTACTTATCTAAGTTATCACGCTCTTCACTCTCGTGTCTTAAACTTGTTTCGCGAACGGCGCTGCCTGACGTCCAGATTTGCGTGCGGTTCTGAATTGCAATTCGTTTCATGCAAATTCTCCCGCACCGATCGCGTTACGGAACACAAAAGTTAGGCGGTGGCGCGTTAATTAATAATGTTCCGCAGGCTATTTATAGCGAAATCTAAGTATAGCTTATTATCCTGATAAGTAACTATCCGATCCGGAACGTGAGATAAAACGGACACCATTATAAGAAACTACATCCAAGGGGGAAGTAAAGATGAAAGATAAAAGATATTGTAGTTGCATGAAACAGAAATCGATGAAAAAGAAAGTAATTTTCAGCGCAAATTTATTCTGGATATAATATAAATCTTACATACAATTTTTTTTTTTTTAAACAAAGTGTCTCTAAAAATATTGAGTCTATAATACTATATCAAATACTAGAGAACTTAAGAATTTATTTGCTCTGTCGAGAAATAGTGAGAAACTTAGAACTACGCCATTAGAACTGGTGTATCGCGGCGAATATTCCGAATTCAAAACGCGTGAGTCCTCACGTGACGTGTTCCGCATATGGGCAAAAATCTATCGTGACATTCCAGCTGGCGAATAATATCTGGAGGGCTCCCGCTTTACACGAGAACGAGAGCCCATATATGGCGGAGTCCGATGACCACGCGACCGACGATAAACGGGCCCACACGCCCGGACCGTTCCCACAGGTTGCATAATATCGATGTGACAGCTATTGCCTCGGAGGTACAATTATACGCGCAGGTATGCGACGATGTTGTAAATTCACTCGCGTGCACTTGCACGGTCGAGAGGCACGCCGGCCGCGTCGATTCTTATCCCGGTGTCATTGCGCTATTCTGTGCTCGCTGGATCGGAAAATCGATCGAGCTTATAACATTATTATGTTAATGCGTGAGATCTTTCGCGCTCGTGTAAAACCGCAGGAAAAGAAACGTACCATTTAAGGAACGGGAGAAAATTCATTGACGGATGCAGAATTATGTTTCAGGATAATTCGAAATATCAGATCTCTATTATATATCTAAATTGGAATTGTTATATTAGTATTACATACACTGAAAAAAATTCTGGTTAAAAACGGACGAATCAGAACAATCTTTTAGAATTAATCAAATATTCTGGTTATTATAATAGAAATTCTGATTATTATAAGGTATAAAGTATTGAGTTATATTATAATAATCAGAATACTTACTTGATCAATCCTACAAGATTTTTTGATTCGTCCGTTTTTAACCAGAATTTTCTTAGTGTATGTAATACTAATATACTAATGTATATAATGTATATGTACAAAAAATATAAAAGCAGAAAAAATTCATTGATAAAAGCAAAAAATCTAAAATATGGAGACCTGGTTAGATCTTTAATTTATAATTAAAATGGGATCATTATATTAGTATTTATGTATACAACGTTGAACTCTGTACAACATTCCTGAGCGTATAATCTTTTATAACGCAAATATCCGCCTTCGGATGCGCGCCTATGTAGTTACCCTAATAGCTCACAATTATTTAAATCACATCTTCACCGTGATGGTTATTTCGTTGTGCGAATACACGGTACCCCCCAGATACTGTTGAACAAATGACTCCTCCGCAACCACTGTCATTTTCGTAATCGTGTGTGAAAAGCGAGTAGATAGCGACCATGATAGCGCGTCGTGATGATAAAATGTGCCCTCTTCTCTGCGTACTGGTTCCCATATGATCTTACACAAAAGTTGCATGTTTCCACAAAACGGATTTTCTCAGGCGGTCGCAATATGAACCTTTATCTCACTCATTCTTTCTTCTTCACTTTGTTTGCTCTTCTTTATCTGTCTTTAAATATCATCTCTTCGAAAGTCAACATCTTCTGTCAACTTTGGCGATATGTCTCAATGATGCGACAATGCGTTTCAGCCGTAGATAGCTCGAAGAGTTTAAAATCGACGTAGAAAGATTTTGACAGATCGTTATTTTTCATGTCTATTTAATTTTCAACATCCTCTTCGACGAAATTTCTTGCGTCTCTAATTTGGTCTCGAGATATCGCGTGTCGCTTCTTCGAGTCGTTGGCGTTGCGCGGAACAAGGATTCCTGTCCTTGTTCTTTCCCTCTCTCTATTCTTTTTTGCACTTGTCATTGTCCACTTCCTGCGCCGAGGTAAGCCGAGTGTTAATTTACGACAGACTCGTCACGAGAGTTCTAATAGTACTCTAATCGAGACGCTATCGCGTCGCCATTATACCGCTATTAGTGCTGTCTTATGTCAGCGTATTTTTATTTCGTGAGAAATTTGTAAATCTCAAGGAGAAAAATATTAAAATAATTATATAAGAAAATATTTTACGATGACTCCAAAATCAGCGTGGCAGAGATTAGCATCGCATCGTTGACTATGAAAAGATAATAATTTTCAATTTTTACAACTATAAATTTGCTTATTTTTATGTATACTAAGCCTCGGGCGAAGCCTCAAATTAATCTGAAATTATAAATACAATCCTAATTAAAATAAAGGCAAAAGATATTCGAAATTTGTTTTAAACTTTTCAAAACCTGATTTGTTAATCAAAATAAGGAAGTTGAAAGAAGCAAGGCTTATTATTTATTGTTTTCCGGATTTCATTATTTTTCATCCATGTAATTATTACATATTAATGTACGGTTATTGTCTTGTTGACGGTACAATCAACATTAACAACGCACCCAGGATATATCGTTGCTGCGATATTTTATGTCTCGTATAGTTAGGTTTTTTCCCCAACCACACAATTCAGCCCCTATTGATTTTGCAATTTTAGTCCCGGGATTGGCGCGATGTAAATTCTGCAAGTAATGTTGCGTTCCTATCGGCGATTATAGGCGCGTGAGGTAACGCGGCAGGGACAGTTACATACAGGATATTATAACTATGGCTATATATTTATCATAAATGTGATTAATTCTTGATATATATTCTGATATATCGCCGATTTATGAATCGAGAAAAAAACATAAATAAGTTTGGGAAATTGTACGTCGAGCTTGCTAGTAATAGAATTTAATTTTTCAATCAATTTCAAATGTTCTTTAATTTAAGTTTTTTTTTTTTTAAGTTAATTTCTTTAGCGAAATTTTAACATAGATCTTAATCTAGACATATCAAGGCGTTTAACTTCTTAAAAATTAACGACGAAGATGGTATCAAATAATAAGCCTTAATTCTTTTCTGTCTGTGCAGCAAAAGATGAAATGTGAGAATCGTGCATTACAATAGTACGTCACGTAAACTGCGAAATTATGATTCTGCTAACGTTTATGGCATTTCGATTGTTGCAGGTACGACGACAAAGATTGCATACGGTGTTTCCGGCTGATGCGGAGATCGCGGAATGTTATTGAGGTGTTCTCGGACGCTATCAACAGGTGTTACATATACGAGTCGGCCGCCTTGGCCTCCTGCGGCACACTGAACTCCACTTCAATCCTGTACCGTAAGTAGAAGCCGGATTTCTCTCGATAATTCCCTCGATAAACTCCCGAGGCAGGGACCGCGACCTATGACGTGCGCCGAGCTAAATATGAGCCGTATGTACGATAATGAATACGACCTTATGCATGAAATGCAGGGCGATCGAGTCGGACAATCTTGCCTTTTCCCACGCTTAAGCAAGTCAGATTATTGCTAATGCGAATTGACGCAAATTTTTTTTTTGTACTTGCCGAGCGAACTTTGATCATGTAGCATGTCTGGCTTACTGGAGAAATGAAGCGTGGAAATACGATGGTGTTTCTAATGCTATTATTATTTCTATAAAACAGAGAGATTGCAAATAATATTAGAAATATATAAATGTAATGTAAAATTGAAACAATGAAATAATTACAGCAAGAGATTGTAACGATAGGAATATATTCTAATATAATATAATTCTTTTGTATCATCTTCAATACACCGAGAGAAAAATATAGTTACTTTTGGACTCAACCATAATTTTATATTTCTAACAGTACATATGATTAACTTAACTATATATGCATCATAATGTTAACCACAATTAACATTAGAAATGTTACAAATTTGTGGTTGAGTTCAAAAGTAACTATATTTTTCTTTCAGTGTACTTTTTCTGTACCAAGGGATTCAATGCTTTACTTCTAAATTTTATTTCTGTGGAAAACATATTCGCAAAATTGGCGAAACAATTAATTATGTATCTTAATTTCTCGCATGTCCTTTTCTGTATTAAGGAAAAACGTTATGAGACACGCGATAAGGCGACACACGTTCGGTCGAAGCAAATTAATTGCTCGCATTCTTGTGCATTATTCACGCGCGAGGCGTGCATATTACCGTACTCGAAGGAATTCGCGGGTTTCCGGTTTATCGAACGAACGAATTACGACGTGACCTTCGCGCATGGAGGAATCAAGTTCGGCGTACTCTGCGGCGAATTAGTAGTCCTCGATAATTAGCGTTAATTGACCGCGGAGCCGGAGGCAGCAATGAAATTTGCGTAACGACGCGAGAACAATGGACTTCGCGCCGCGCAAAAAAACGCACGGCACGCACGTCGCGTGCAGAACGCACACACGCCGCGTGAATTTCTCACGCGCGTTTCAATTAAAACACTCTTAAGGATGATTGGGCCGTTTGCATAATCGTTTATACGCGGGGAGATCCGCGGTGGCGCGATGCGACTGACGAGGACGCGCCGAGATTGAAGATTGCGCGAATAGCGGAAATTCCGTTCATTTCGCTTGACAAACGAGAAAAAAAATTAAAATTTATACTAATATATAAAACATATATAAAAATTCGTTATATTAATATTGTATGTATTAATTATCTATATACTGAAAAAAAATTTTGGTTAAAAACGGACGAATCAGAAAATCTTGTAGGATTGATCAAATCTCTCTAGTTATTATAAGTTATAAATTATTGAATTCTATTATAATAACCAGAATATTTCTGGTTCAGATCAATCCTACAAGATTTTCTGATTCGTCCATTTTTAACCAGCATTTTTTTAGTGTATTTAAGAATATTTAAAAAATATTATCTAAATCTAATATCTATACATTGAGAGAAATGTTTTGTATTATGAACCAAAAATTTTGTTGATATATGCTCAAGAAATTTATTTAGTAAACAAATATGTTATTTGCTTATATCTTGTTAAGTTGTTTTGGTTTAGAGAACAAAACAGAATTGTTTAGAGAACAAAACTGTTTGTTCTCTAAACCAAAACGACTTAACAAGATATAAGCAAATAACATATTTGTTTACAGCAACTAAATAAATTTCTTGAGCATATATCAACAAAACTTCATAATACAAAAACATTCTCTGTGTATAAGTCGATATTTGATATGATATAATTCTTCTTATTCTGACATTTTCCTACATGAATAAATTTCGTCAAATTTTAAAATGTAAACTGTTTTAAATTCACCAAGGATTAGTAAAATAAAGTTTTGCGTACAGGATATAATTTATTAGCAGAGCAACCGGAGAGTTATTAAGTTTTACCATTTAACACTACTTGCACTCTCAGAACGCATAAGATTTTCGCACATTAGCGCATGTAGCAGCGCGCACATTCGCGTTGATCGTCATTATTTTCCTAATGAAGATTAAGTCGATTAACGCCGATTCCCTCGACTTCCGCTGCATTATCACGCGCGTTCACCTGTGGCGGCTCCCAAGAAGCTGCGCACCTGTCTTCGCGACGACGCAATCGAGACGGCCGATCGGCGGCGAGTCGAGCCCGATTCCGTTCATAATCCCGGTTTCACGCTTTGATCCGTGTCGCTACACGCAAGAGGCTTTACGAGAACCGAAAACGAGCTGGTGGTCCGGCGGAAGAACGTAATCGAACATCCGTGCATGAAGCGTTTCAGCGAATCTCTCGGCATCCCGAAAAAAATTCAGGAATGACTTCGGTAAAAAGATTAAACGGACAACGGGGCAATCGCCGTCGTGTGAAGAATTCGCATCTGGCGAATTTGCTCTCGAAAACACAATGTTATTGGTATCTTTTTCAGCCTGAGAAAAAAGTTGAAGTTAATTGGAAAACAGAGTTTATTCGCAATGAAAAACACACGGCAATAATTACCTTCTTTTTGATTTTTAAACGATCTTTCTTCGAAGTTTCTAGTTTAATTCATTTTTATTCTTATATAATAATAATATCTCAGGTATGTCAGTACGCGCGTGCTTTAAATAACAAATATATCTATAAATTATAATGATTAAAAGAATTTTCTCTTTAATAAAAAGAAAATAACCACAAAGAATTTTTTGATAACCAGTTTTTGGATTATTATTGTACTATAATTATTATATAATAATTTGATGTTTTTTTTATATTTCTGGGAAATATTCTAGGACCATTCCTAGAAAATGGGAGAGCGGAAGAAAAAACTCCGCTCGGAGATTCAAAATGACTTCTTGCATTCCCATCCAATCTTTGTCGTGTTCCATTCCTGTTTCCCTTTTTCTTTTCCCGTAGCCGTGGTACACGCAGCAACCAGTATCGTCAGGTATTCGTCGGAAGCGTGGGAGTAGCCTGCTTCCAAAAGGTCCTTGTCCTAATCGTCTTGTCGTGGTATAAGCGAGGGACAACGCAGACAATGTTCGCCAATAAAGGAAAAAGAATGTCTTGCGCGTTTTTTTCTCGTTTTGCTAATTATATCGTGTTGTGTGTTTAGCATCATCTGGACAATAAAAATTACAAAATGTGTGAATTTTCAATTTGATAAAGATAATTTCGCGTTGTGTCAATTTTTTACGTATCTCTTATGTAAACTTGAGGCATTTTAATTATTTTTTTCTAATTTTTAATATCTTTATCAATTTTGCGAATTTATCGTGAAGTGAATAATTTTATTCACACAGCTTCATCATTTATCATTATTGCAAATGTCATATTTTAGTCTTTGGGAGAAATGCAAGAGCGACATAAAAAAATAAGAGACATAAAATAATACTTTGACACATGCATGTAATGCATAATTACTTTAATATTACAATTGTAAATTTTCTATTTATAGAGCTATAAAAAGTACAGTAACTTATTGTTAGCTAAGTTACGCATCAGGTAGTTTCAAGTATCCCCTTTAGTTCCTTCAGTTCGAAAGCAATTACGATTTACGCCATTCTACTCTGTGTCTCGTAAAAAAGCCACAGCTTCATCATCTCTCTCATAGAACTTCTAAATTTAGAACGGGCATTGTAGATTGTATAACAGCCGAAGAAACTCGCAAATAAAAGTTAACTCAATATAGCTTTTTCCTCGCGTTCATTCTTTTGAGCTGTTTTGCGAGAGAAGTAACTGCAGCACGGTTCAACGCGAGGCAGGTTGAGGAAGAGAATCGCGTTCGTTCGTCCGTTTCGGTCCCGGCAATACGGCCGCTCGCAATTACAGGAGCACGGTGGAAAGTACAAGCGGGAAGAAGTACAGAACGGACGTACACAGCATTCGCGATGACTAGGTGGGATTACTTGCCACGCGAAATACGGGGTAGGAGGAGAGAAGGGGAGAAATTTTGTCGAGAGATAAATGGACGACAGTTGATTCTCCGGGTTTAAAACGGTTTGTTTAAATGCGACCGGCTCTGTAATTATATGAATCGTAAATTGTCCTTATTATACGGATGGCGAGACAGCAACACGGAGACTTTTACTGCGAGCACCATTCCCCTTCCTCTCTCGGTGGCAAGTACAGTAAGCAGATAAAGTCTTAGGAGGGTCTTCTACACCAGGCGGTCGAGAGAAAGAACATTTCGGAAAGTAAATTCCTATTTTGTTTTCTTTTCTCTCTTTTGCGCAAGATACATTCGCGAGAAAGTAAGGAGAGAAGAAAGGAAAGATACTGTGAAGAAATAATATTTGTTTATAGGATTTATTATCTTAACCACTTGGAATCCCCGATGATCTTTGAAGTTATTCGCTTGAGATTTTTAAAAAAGGCTTTGAAAGCAAACTACTGACAACCAAAGACCTGAAAAGATTGTTGGAATATTTACGAGATTATATTTATATAATTAAATAAATTGTTATTTTTATTTCTGTGAAATTGTTTAATATTTCCGAAGACTCGATGCTTTTCTTTCTATTCCTTTTGTATTTCCGTTTCAACGGAAAGACGACAAAAATGATTTAAAAACGAGTAAAGAAAGCCTTTAGAAGCTTTTAGACGAAAACGTGGTGTAGAATTTCAGCTATTTCCTGGTGATAGATCGCGTCTCTTTGTAGCTTTGACATAAAAGTAGGGATTATTTCGAAAGGATTTTTGTGGAAGACGTACTCTTAGATTTCATCCCTTAATCTCGATTCGTGGAAAATCTGATCTCTGATCATGTTTAAACGTGTTCTCTAATAAAAAAGAATCGTTTAAATTGAGCGTGATTGTAAATATCTAAATAGCATAATTATTATATTTTATTAATATTTCTCGAACTCTTAATTAAATTCAATATAGTATATACATATATGTATCTATGTATTAAGAAAAATATATATATACACATATATAATCGTAGAGTTCAATGAATAAATTATTCTTCGTTTTTTGCCAACAGGAACGAAAGAAATCGACGGTTCAGCGATACGAAATGAATACTGCCCCATCGCCGGTCTTTATCACTTCAAATACAGCATCAACAATAACTCCGCAATTTCGTTGGAATGCAACACGTTCTCCTCTGAGTTCAATAATTGTCCAGATGGATCGATCTTACATCTAAATTTCCAACGATGCAACTTTGAGGCGCACGGTAAGTCTTCTTTCCCAGATTTCTTTATGATTACATTAATATTGGTTTAATAGAAATGAAAGTACATATACGTTAACAAGCGTAATAAATATTTGGAAATATTTACTCTTTATATTTTTGAAAAGATTCATAATTAAGTATTTGGAGCAATACAATTAACTAGGATCGATTATTTCATAAATTAGAATTTAGCGAATACGTATGTGTTCATTCTATTATTACTATTATCAATACATGAAACAATCAGCAGTTGCTTAATTAATTAATTAGTGTAACATAAAGCAAAGATAATGAAACTTTCTTATCGGGACTTATTGTTAATCTCATTTCAGATCTCACATACAATTGTTTAGGCAGTTGGCCTGGACCGAATAATTCTAGATATTTTGCTCTTTCGAGCAACAACGCTGATGATGACAGGCCTCAATATAGATGCGGGGTGCGTTACATAATAAGTAATCTTTTATAGCAATGAAATAATACAATTGATTAACATAATGAATTTTGAAATCTTTCATATACACATAAAATATACATATACATATAAAATAATTTATATATATAATTTACATTATTAATAACAAAACACTTCATGATAAGTAAAACTCAACTTTCAGTTATACCATATTGATAATAAAAGAGGAAAGACTTACATGGCATTTAGCAGTGATTCAAGCTGCACGCAGAATTTAGATAATTCCACTAATGGATACGAGACTTTAATTTTGAGCAAGAGCCTAAATCAGAAAAAGGTGCCGGAATATGTGAAGACTCATGTTGCCACGTAAGTACGCCGAATTTTGCGATCATCTAATTTATTCAGATTTATCAGACAATTTTATTCTTGTAGCTTGAAAATGTTTTTTTTAATGTTTGTAAAGTGCTTACTATAATCGATATGTTTCTAATAATATTGTTAGATTCCCGAAGTGGGCGCAGGGATTGTGGGAGGAATCCCTGATTGTTAATGGAACTATGACTTTCACCGATCTCAATGGCTACAATAGTTACACCTTCATCACAGTGGAGTCAAATGAGGAGACTGGCCGTTACATCGTATACTCCCAAGATCAATGGTAAGCAATCAATTTGATCGTTGATTATACAGTTGATTATACTACATTACTTTATCGAAAGAAAGTTGGAAAATTAGAAATAAACTTCTTATATTTTATATAACGCTGTGTTTTAAACTATTATTTTATTGTGATAGTGAAAGTGAAACAGGGGCATTTACTTTTAATTTCAGTGAGCAGGCTGCTTTTGTGTGCTTAATGATGAGGCAGCGCAGTGAAAATGTCCTGGAGTTTACGTTAGGTAATTATTTTTTAGATTAACTGTTTTATATAATTCTTTATTACATAAAAATTTTATTATGAAGCTTTATCAAGAACTTTAATGTAATTTAATATTTGAAGAATTTTTGAAGATAAAAATGTATGATTCAATGAAATCGAGAAAGTATAAAATCTAAATAAATTGAAAAAATAATTGAGATAACAATAATCTTAAATATGAGTTTGAAAATATAAACAAATCTTTATCATTTTTTGTTTTTCATTAATTTGTCTACTGAATTGTGTTTTTTACGGCTCTCAAATATATGATCGCGCAATAATAGAAATAATATTATACGCAGGGATGATTTTGAATCCAGTGGTTTATCAGGAGGATTTGTGCGACGATCCTAATCTCGACAGACCTGTGTGGATGACTCAAGCACGTAAGTTGAAGTATATGTTTTTATAGCGTCTTATATATAAGAGATCTGTTCCTAATAATGAATTGCATACTTTTAAAATGTATCCAATTATTTGATGTCTAAATTTTTAAGGTATCGAACGTGTGGCAGAGTCGCCCTGTCCAATTACGGGTCAATACACAGGAATGATAACAGATCTGTCGGGAATGTGTGCCGAATTGAGCAGCAATTGTAACACTCGCGAAATAATGTATTTTAAAGTGAGTGACTGCGAGTCCGGAGAGCTATACGAAGGTATGCATGTAAAATTAAAAAAATTGCTAAAAAAGATTTAATTACGCGATTTGATGCAGTTACTTTTTAGCGTTATTGTTTAATTTGATTATTTTTGGTCGATATTTTGTAATCTAAATTTTAGTATCTCAAATAAATCTTATTTCGTGCAATTTAATTAGAAAATTTATAAGTTTGCTTATATGTTATTATCATTAATTATATGAAAATGTTTCTTATTTCTACAAAACGCTTTGTTTGCTATTTTTAGAACGGACATATCTGTGCTTGGGACAATGGGAGGAGAAAGGCGTGATGTATACCTATACTATGAGAAACGACACTGCTACGAATGAATGCTTCGTGGGCTTGATCGTCAACGACGAAGAGATATATATCAAGGAAGCCGGCGATCATTGCATACGAAATATAAATCCCAAAACGCAAGGAATGCGTCTTTACAAAAAGGGTAAGTGGTCTTTCTAAAGCGCTCTATGAGGCGCACTTATCGAGACATTCATATTTCTAATGTGAACGGTTTTACAATATACGATTTTTATATTAAGATGATGTTATTAAAGGACAATGTTACGGGAATTCGCCGAGTCCTGCACCAACTGCGATGAAACCGATTCCACAAAATCCAATAATGAGGATTACAACGAGTCCAGGACCGAAAATATCAGGTAAATTAGATAAATTGATGAAGTCTTGAATAAATCTATTACCCAATTTATGATTTTTCTAATTCTGAAATTAAGAATGTATAATTATTCTTTTTATTTAGATTTGCAATTTATTTAGCTATTTATTATAACAGTATTCTATCGACAATTATCTCTTTATAATTTAAAATTAAATGATGATTGATTTACATGATTTCCTATTTTTCGCAGGAACAACACGAGAAAATGCAATTTCTTCGTCAAGTATCTGTAGATCGACAACAACTACGACTTTTATACTTTTCGTCGCTGTGATCATTGCATTTGTCAAGGCAGCTTCCCCGTACATGCACGAATAATGACAACATTTTTCCTAAATAGGGAGCTAGCTAACGAATGATACCTTGGTATACACATTGCTATTTTTGTTAGCTTTGTCTAATGGACAATCGAGATGTAAGTAAGCCAGTTATTTATTGTGAAGTCCGATTTAAAGCAATATTGTCGGGAAGGTAACAGACATGTATATCATATTTTTTCGTGCATTACTCCGCCCACGTCGCGTTTTGCGAGATTTTACTTTTTTAGAATAAATATAAAATCAAAAGCTTTGATCTGCTCCATCGTGCGAGCATTGATAAACGCACAGAAATTTTTACAAAAAAGAAAAATTTTATGACTGCGGATATTTTTTATCGATATTTAAGACGTGACGATAGAGCTATAATTACCATGAAATCTTCGGCGACGATGAAGTTGTGATTGATGCCTATTGCAAGTTATTACTGTTTATTTAACTGATTTCAATAGAACAATACAGGCTACAAATTAGGTCTCAATAATCGTGTTTGAGCACTGCCTTGTAAGATACAGACATTTCCCCGTGACTGTTGACAAAAACTCGAAGAGTCACTATCACGTGCAGATAAATAATTTTTTTAACGAAATGAACATCACAGAAATATCGAAACGCAACATAGAAATATAAAACGGTAATTTCTTAATAAGTTTGTGATAATAAATTTAGTTTACTTTAATTAACATTGCAAAGATGAAATTAATATCAAACATTTTTTTAATCAAACAAGATTTGTCACATGTCCCTTATACTTTTTAGAGTAGTCAAAACGGTGATATCTTTTCTATAATAATACAAGTAAAATATTTCTTAAATATTCGTAGAGCAGAAAACATGCCATAATGAAAAATAAATAACTTGATATAGAAAATTATTATAAATGAATTATACAATTATATAAGACTGACACAAAGCTACTATTTTAATATGTATCATTGAATATCTAGTTTTCTTTCCTCCATTAGATATACATACTTTTAACAGATGTACATTCTTATTCAATACAAAGTGAAGTTTTCGCGAACAACACATATCAGTAATATAGAAAAAGGAAATAAAAAATTAAAAACTGTGTAAAAGTGCTAAGGAAAATTAGTAACGTAAGTGAAAATGTTGCTTCTGCTTTCAGAGTTAAAATGTATTTTAAGATATTTATATATAACAAAGAAAAAACGTGAAAGTAGATATTAATTCAGAAAGCTTTAGAAAAGGTTTGATAAAAATGTATTAACAGAGGGCAAAGAATCAGATTGCATAAAAAAAATTTCATAAAAAATACGTTTTAATTGCAGCATTATTTAAACATAGACTATATTTACTATCTAAACATTGTTTAAACATAGATTATATTAAAACTATATTATACAAAAATGTAATATTTATTCACAATCATGTAAAAAGGTAATATGAAATTTATATTTGTGCTATACATGATTCTAACTTGCTCCCGTATTTAGACTAATACGAAAAGTAGAAATAGATGTATATACATGTGTAAACTCGTCAGTTATTTATTAGTGTATAATATTGATAGAAAAGC
>JAJVSH010000003.1:98482-110506 GCA_021460005.1 Tetramorium alpestre | reverse complement strand
TATATCATTATATTAATATTAATTATATGTTTATACATATATTTACTACACTTATATTTAACTATAACTTGTACAGAAAATTATAATTAGTAATCCTAACATTTTATCTTTTACTTAGTATCGCTAAGTTTTTTTAGTGGTTTTTCTTTAATATTAGTTTCTCGATAATTTTCAAGTAAAGTAAGGGGGGAGAGGAAGGTAGATAGGATTTCCTGTAAGCCAAGAAGGGATGAGAAGAAATATTAATAGGAGGAAGGGGGGAGAGATAAGGAGACTAGCTTTTTAGAATGTGGCAGGATTACAAAGGCAGGATAAAAATTTTTGGAATTGGATAAAGGATAAAGATTTTATTAGTCTCTGTGAGACGTAGGAGTTAGTTATAAGACTAATAAAGTACAGGCTTAACTATCAGATTGAGTTAATTCATTTGAACCCATAACAGAAATAGNATTTGATTTGATTTGATAATTATCCAAGTCTTCTATTAATTGACTGGAGTTATCTATTTTCGGTTTTCTTCGGTTAAAACTTTATTAGTTCTAGCAGCTCTGTTTTCAACGCAGTATTTTCCATTCTCAATTGTTCTGCATTGTTATCAATGCTCTTTTTATTCTTCAGTGACAATTCCAGTTTACTTTTTAGAATATCATACTCTTGTCTTAATCTTTTGTTCTCCTTGATTTTGTCCATCAAATCATTAGACAATTTAGTTGTTGAATCTTCATGTTTCTTCGTAAGATTTATTAATTCATTCTTGTATTTGCATTCATTACTGCAAAGACGTACTGATTGTTTGATAAGATTTGTTAAATTATTTTCCAACTCGAATTTTTCCTTCATTATTGTTGAGTTCTGTGCATTAAGATTGATCGATGATCTGCTGAGACTGAATAGCTGATTTCTCGTTGCATTCCTTCTCCTGATAATTTTGTTGCCAATTCGCTGTTTTCGATTGTTAATCGATGTACAGTTTGTTGTAAGTCCACTTTCAAGCTTTGCAAATTATTGTTGTTCATTTCGTTTTCATCTCTTCCTGAAATACATTGCTAAGTATTGCACAGCTTCTCTCTCAGCTTATGAATCGTAGAGCTTTTTCAAGCTCTTTTCGCAGTTTCAATACATGTTCATATTCCTCTTTTTTAGCTGCACTAGGAGATTGATAACTATAACAAAAGACGAAAATTAAAATAATTATATACAAAGTATTCAAAATAAATTAATTTTTCTATACTATAGTATATTCTATACTATTTATCTATCAGTGATCAGATATAGACATATCAATTTTTTCACATTCAATTTTTGTGTTTTTTAGAGTCTTTAGTCTGACTGGCACAGGATTTTAGCGGGAGTTATTAATTGACTCTGTAATAATGCAAGCTTCTCTTTCTGATCCTGTTTCAGGATTTCAGGAAAACAAAGGGTTCAGGAATGCAAAAATTAAAAATTTTTTTATTTGAAAAAAGAAAAAAATTTGTAATTTTTGCATTTTTGTTTTCCTGTTTAAAAGAATGAAAAAACAAAAAATCGAGTGTATGCAATGCAAATATTTTGAAAGTTATTTATTAATGTATAATATTGATAGAAAAGCAAGTTTTAACAAAATATATTATATATATATAAAATAAAATATATATTGTATATTACATATAATATATATGTAATATGTAATATATCATTATATTAATATTAATTATATGTTTATACATATATTTACTACACTTATATTTAACTATAACTTGTACAGAAAATTATAATTAGTAATCTTAATATTTTATCTTAGTATCACTACTTAGTATCACTAAGTTTTTTTATTGGTTTTTCTTTAATATTGCGTTTCTCGATGTTTAATTTGTATTTAATGTAACTTTAATGTAATAGCGAATTTACTTTATTGTAATTCTGATTGAAAATGTATAGTTGTATGAAAGAACCACGCAATAATAATAAGATATGTGTGAGCAGTGCAAAGCCCGAATGTCTAGATTAAGATTTAAAAATAAATTGCAGAAAATTTTGAGTGAATGCAAAAATTGCTGTATTCGAGCCACATCTATACAATTTAAAATATCATCAGAAGCCATACATAAAATATTAATTTCCATGAAAAAATGTATGTATAAGAAACTTAGTTTCTATTTATTATACGTGCATTTACGGATGAAAGTATTCACTCAAGTTAATAAGATTATATAGCTGGCGAACCGCGAGAAAACATGATGTAAATATATAAATATTAGTGACAATAACTGACATTTTTAAGACATATTTCGAATCAAGTGAAACATCTTCAAGAGAAATGCATGATCATTGTATTTTAGTATATTAAAAGGAATTTTGTACTTTTGCAAGATCCAATGAATGTGAGAAAAATATATAAAAATAATAAATTTATTATCAAGTGCGTCATTTATTCCATCCAACATTTATAACAAGGTAAATAAACTATATATATTCTAAAAGTACTTAAACACAGAAAGAATAAAAGAAAAAGTGTGATATAATTATAAAGTGTGACATAATTATAATTCACAAAGCAATTGTAAAAACGTTCAGATATTTAGACAGAAGTCAAGCATTATAAATCAAACAGAGTTGGATAGTAAAGATTACATACAAATTCAAAAATAAAAAAGAATTTAAGACAGAAATACAAGAATAGTTCTAACAAATTTGTAATATTATAAAATATAGTATAAAATTTTAAAATTAGTAATTATTTATAATTGTAATTCGTATAAAAATTATTAATATAAAAATAATCATGACAAATGTCAATTGTTTTATCACATTACTTTAGATGTAGATTTATGCGAGATAACATTCGATTACTGCTTTTCATATGTCAGAATATCTATTTTGCGTTTTATTCCCCAGGCATACTTGTGCAAGGCAAATTTGGTGCCAGGTATACGTGTGCCAGTGGCTGCACACACGTTCTTCGCTACCACCCGGTGGCACGGCACAACATAGGCGACGTAATTCTTGGAAATTGCACTTCCCACCGCTATCGGGGCCCTGCACGTCACCATTCGTGCGACGTCTTCGTATGTGACAACCGTCCCAATGGGGATTTCCATTAAAGACCTCCAAACTTTAATTTGAAACTCCGTGCCTTTCATGAGGACGCGAACCGAATGAAGACGCTGAGAGTCGTAGTCAAAGATTCTCCTGACGACAGACACTGTCTTGTCTTCGGTATCCTTCAATATCCGAGTCAACGACCATTTCACCTGTAGATCTCTGACAGCTTCCCCTTCGTCCTCGTCAACGAACGTCAGATACGCGACCTCTTCGTCGGTGTCGGTTACGGCGATGAGACACTTGCCGAATGGTGTCTGATGGAACGCGTACAGCAGTTGGAATGTCATGCACGTGCTCTTGTACTCGTCCACCGTCATGCCTCGAAATGCAGCCATGATTATGACGATGAGTAATTACAGATATTCTCTTCTTGTCAGTAAAAATGGTACTCGATCCTTTGGGTTTGATCTTTTTGGAAAGGTATTTAACGTGCTATTAGCCCAGCCAGGACTCTTACGGCTATCAGACACAATCTTTATATTCCATAAGAAAACGCTATGTTCTTTACCCCGGTCCTCTTCTGCTTCCTTAGTTTGAAAGCAAATGTAATCAACAGAAGTCGGAATATTGTTAAAAATCAGAACAACAATGAGGACGGCGATGTCGGTTGACGTCGGTTCAAGGTTTACGTTTACATGATAACTTGTACCGGCTGACTATTTGATTTCTATTCGCCAGGTTCGCCACATGGTGCTATAAAAGGAGGGATCTTATGGCACATGCGCAGAGACGTTTATTTAACTGCTTTACGTTCAAAGTCCAATAAATCTTTTCATATATCCTTCGGTTAATCTCTTTCATCTTTGATGAAATATTAAGTAGCTTTCAAATTATACAAAATAAAGCGATTCGTTAAACTTCAAAGAGGCACACAATTAAGGTTTATACCTTTATCGTTTACCCCGTTAAAATAAATGTCGCAGTGCGCAAGTTTTGGCAGAATGCTAGTAAATATGTAACAGAGATTGTTAACAAAATACGATGATAGATTGATTGCAATAACAGAATTTGTCACTTCGTGAATAATACATTCCATTTTTAAGTGGATTTGGCATTATAGGTTCCCTATGCTTGTATAAAACCGATGCGCAACACAGGTATACGAGAGATAAGTCAAAATACCACGAAATCCCCCCGCTCCCGAGAGGGAGGAAGCTTACAATTAGACCCACAGAGAGCTGTGAGGATGGATTTTTAAGTGGGTCATGAAATGAAAAATTCTGTTCAATTTCTGATTAATTTGCTGTCAAATTTATTGATTCTGTTGACAAAAAAAAGCATAAACTTAAACACGATCACAGTTGATACCAATTTAGCGCAATATTTTATTCGAGTCTGTAAGCAAATTATGCTAAAATATAAAATCATTTTTTTACAAGCGTACTAATTCATTGAATTAACACTTCAATAAAAAAAATTTAGAAAAAAAATTATATTGGTCACGAATTCCACATTCATCCGGAATTTCGATTTAGATACAAAAGTAACAAAAATTCAACTTCAAGATTATCGATTGCTTACCATAAAAATATTAAAATTTCCGCATATCAGACTATGTTTAGCTCTTGTGAGAACTACACAAAGTCTTTATCTGGTAATAATCCAATATCGCTGCTTCTCTCGCAGAACATTATAACATCTCGCTTTCGTTCTTTGAAACCATCGATTGTATTAACTTCAAAATAACTTTTCCTTATATTTTCCGGTACAGAAGATATTTTAAAAAGCACATAAATCATAAATTTACGGTTTTTTCATAACTTCATATACAAACTATTGCTTTTGCATGTATATACATGAAATTTATTTTGCGTTTATTTTATTCAATACAAGAGTATTTTGGTTGTTGTACGGCGTGAGAATTCTGACAGAAATGGCGCAATTTTCCACTATAAAAATATATTCGGCCAAAATGAGTATCGCGTAATTCATGCGATATTGTATGTCCAACATTATAATTGGATTATTTGATTGAGACGCGAAAATATTTTGCAGCCTCAAAAATAATGATTGATCTAGCCCCAACTTCTTCGCTTGTTGACTTAGAATAGTTGCAGGCAGTTGATTCGGATCGCCTACTAGGACCAATGTATTCACTCTCAGCATCGATGTATCAAAGTCTCTGTTTCGCAGCTTTGCACCGCCTTATCAATGATACATATGGATATTCTTTCTTTGTAAATTCGATTCTCTTTAACTAGTGTAACAGGACGAAAGTGTACAGGTAATTATATTGGCATCAGAAATAATTATATTTCCCGACATACGCTAGTATTTGGTACGATCTTTCGGACTGAAATCGTTAATCAGATTTCATCATTTCACATCTCGTCGATGTTTCAAATATTTTGTTCAAGAGTGAAATCCTCTTTTCTTATGTATTACTACTAGATAAATGTAGAAACGTATTAAAAAAGTAAAAAAATTTTAATATTTTAAAGTAATTATCAATATCTATGATTCTTATCCCAAAAATCAAAGATAATCTTTTTGGGATTTTTGTGGTCCATTTTTCATTACAAGCAATGTATCTAACCTATCAAGCTTAGTTATTTACAAAATGTACAAAGTTTATAAAAGAATTATTACTTGTGATGTAAAGTATACAAAAAAAACTTTGGTTGATTTCTGCTCCGTAGCGTCGCTTCATCAATATTTCACATCACAAGTAATAATTCTTTTGAATATTTCGTCAGCAAAACTTGGCGTAACTGACGAATAGAAATACTTTATTTAATGATAAATTGTTTAATGATGGCAGGTGTCGCATTAGTGCTGATTTGACACAAAATACCACGACTTCGTGCGTCGTTTAATAACATCTTCCACATATGATCTCTCTGCAAAGTAAAGATTTGTTTATTGAAGAGATATAAAAAAATATTATAGTTTTGAAGCTTTCGCGGCCATTCATATTATCAAATTAAAATGAAAGGCTTCCAGATTGATGTCGCGTACTGGATCAGCATTGTGCCAATGTTTCGCAAACATTGCAGATTGCAACATCAGGGCTAACAGCTTTTATACTGAGCTCCTGTACAGAGCTCGCTGGGGTAGAAGTCGTCCTTATATATTCTTATCACTGGTAGAGTAGGGGAGGGAGGCGTGTAGCTCCGGTCAATCAGATCTATTTAATTGACTGGCCAATCAATTAAAAAACTGCTCCCTATCACAGATAGGAAGGGTATAAAAACGATTTTTACTCCAGCGAGCTCAGTATACGAGCTTCTAGCTCTGATAACGCAAACTGCAATGTTGGTAAAATGTCGGCACAATGCTGATCTGAAAGCATCTAAAAGCAATTTTTTTTTTTTGGTAATATAAATGGCCACGACTTAAAACTAGAATATAAAAGTAATACAAAATTTCCAAAATTAACTTCAAGATTATCATCTGCTTACCATAAAAGTATTAAAATTTCCGCATAATATCAGACTATGTTTAGCTCTTGTGAGAGCTACACAGAGTCTTTGTTTGTCTGACATAAATCCAATGCCGTCGCTTCTCACACAGGACATTATTATAACATCTCGCTCTTGTCCTTGGAAACCATCGACTGTATTAACTTCAAAATTAATTTTTTTCCTTATATTCTCCGGTACAGATGATATCCTGAAAATCACATGAATAATAAATTTATGATTTTTTTCATAACTTCATACGCAAACTATTGCTTTCGCACGTATATACATGAAATTTACCTTGCGTTTATTCTATTCAATATAAGAGTCCTTTGATTGTTGTACGGCGTGAGAATTCCGAGAGAAATGTCGGTGCTCGTTGGTGCCCATTTAACAAATATCAACATTGTATAAATTATATTGGCCACGAATTCCGCTTCCGTGGTATTGGAAAATTTGTCATTGTTCTGAATGAAATCATGATGTAACACTCTGTAGGGATGAAATGGAAATTTCATATCATATTCGGTGGCGTTTTTCAATTTTCCACCATAAAAGTATTTATTCGGCCAATACGAGATTGCATAATCCATGCGATATTGTGTGTCTAACATTATAATAGGATTATTTGGTTGAGACTGGAAAATATTCTGCATCCTCGAAAATATTGATTGATCTAGCCCCAACTTCTTCGCTTCTTGATTTAGAACAGTTGCAGGCAGTTGATTTGGATCGCCCACTAGGACCAATGTATTCACTCCCAACATCAATGGTATCAAAGTCTCTGCTTCACAGCTTTGCGTCGCCTCATCAACGATACATACGGATATTCTTTCCTTGTAACGACCAAAAATCGATTCCATTTGACTAGTATAGCAAGATGAAAGTGTACAGGCAATTATATTGGCACCAGAAATAATTATATCTTCAGACATACGCTGGTATTTGGCATGCTCCTTCAAACTAAAATCGTTTATCGATTTACCAGTTATCAGCAGTTCACGTTCCACCGACAGTTGAAATATTTTGTTCACGAGTATAGCTCTCTTCGCTTCGTCATTTCTGCTAGTGTTTTTAAGATCCATTTCATGTGCATAAATACGCGCCTTTAAAATCGCTATTTCTTCCGTGATATTTGAGTTGTCATCTAACGATTTTTTACTCAGTTTCTGGAGATGTCGTCTCGCCAGTTCCTTCACGGAAATGTCTTTAGCCAGGGGATGCATAGACTCCGATTGACCAATGCGTACCATATGAAAACGTTTAGGTTTCAGAACAGTCCTGATATCCAAAAGTCTTAACACGAGCTCATCGATAGCAGCATTAGACGGTGCGCAAATCAATATCCTTGAAGGTTTCTCTTGCTGATTACCGTATAGTATTTGAGTCACTAAATTAACGATAACTTTGGACTTGCCTGTCCCCGGCGGGCCCTGAATAAAGCACAGTTTAGCCTGTTTATTTAGCACAGTCTTTGTCACTCTAAATACAGCTTCCAATTGCTTCGGATTTAAATCATGTTTCGTGACCAAGGAGGAAGAATTGTACTGTTTATCTAATGGCGATAATTGATAATCCTCGATTTTTGGTGTCACGATTAAATTCAACAAGGCTGACTGAGGAAGATATTGTAATGCCTGCACCATTCTAAGATTCGATCGTAGATACGTAACCGTACGGACTCTTTGCAGTTTATTTACAGGGATGTGTTCAATAGGTCGCGTCAACAAAGTGTATGTTATCACACTATATGGATTTTTAACACACTTCTTTAAACCCCTATTATAAAGCGTGGATTCTGTGATAATTGTATCCTGCATGTTACTAATGTAGCCGAATATTTTGTAAGAGACTTGTTTACCACTTGCGAGACACGTGATATATTCAAGCAACACTAGATCTCCATAAATAGGATAAGTTTGTTTATTCTTTTCGTCTTCAGTGACCAACACCTCAAATGTTAATGTCGTCAGGAATAAACTAGTCGATGGTATCGGGGTACGCGTAATAGAATTGTTGTTTATAGAACACATCATGGTGGGACGTTGCTTATTCTTCTCGATCATTTCGAGATCTTTGGTCATGATGCACCACATCTCGAGTAACAGGAGAGCCTGTGCGACTTCGTAATACTGTTTATAGGAATTGTAGGATAATCTCATTGGCTGAAGTTCATCCTTAAATGTTATCGGCGGTTCTTGCTTTACGTAGCGCTGCTCCTCGAGCCACATGGGATGCCACAAAAAAATGCGCAGTAGGAACTGCTCCAATTTCGGAGTCCAATCAGTATAGATTGTGGGTGCCTTTGTTCGTGTTAATTTGTTCGTGGGTATGGGCGCATCTTTCCCACTCAATTTCCTTAAAGTATTGGGAGAATCGATCTCGTACTCATTTATTTTGATTTTGTCAGAAAAGGATACTCTCTTCTTTGTCGACAGGAATCGAGTTTTTATGCACGATTTTGCGAACTTTACACTCATTTTTAAATTGTTTGATGAGGAATTTTCTTTTTGACTCACGGAACCGCATTCGATCGATTTATCTCGCAATTCTGACTTTTTTTCAGTCGGATCAGCAATCACAGTTTTTCTTTTTATGTTAGTCTTACTGCTATTGCTACTGAGTTCCTTTTTATTATCATCGGTTGCTTTAAAATCTTGTGTGCTCTTCTTCGGTGCAGTGCTCACATTATTTAAATGTAATGATTGTTCGAATGATGTAGCAATATTGTTTACTGTATTCTTAGATTTGTCCGCTATCTGATGCGATTTCCGTGTTTCAGAAGTTACAGATTTTCTTACCACATTAGCTTTATTCATATCGCTTGATCGCTTCTTAGACTGATCATCACTTGATTTTGGCAACTTTGCGAATTTATCTGGAAGCGATTTAGAGACTCTCGATTCTTGCTCAGCGATGAGAAAGTCGCCACGATTTTTCAAGGATACTTTAGCTCTCGGTTTAGCAATTCTACGATTAATACTTTGATTGTTTTCAGCAGCCAGTTTTTTCTCTTCCGCAGCAATCTTTTTCAATTTCATTTTTCTGTCCTCGATTATTTTTCTTTTCTCATCTTTAGAAACTGATGGCCCGTATTTTGTTTCACTTGATGAACTATTAGGCATCGATTTAGATTTCTCTTCGTAACGTTTCTTTTGTTCTTTACTATAGAAATTAGACTTTTTTTCTTTTAATCGCGATATCTTGTCTTTTGTTGTTATATTAGATTGTGATGAAGTCTCACATGATGAAGTCTCACGCACTTTATCTTTATGAGTACTTGTTACTTTGTCTTTGCTACGATCAGTTTTTCTTTTGTTTGAAGGTAAATTTAATGGCTCTACTGGAATCATTCTTCTGGATGTTGACTTTGCACTCAATCTTTGTTTCAGATTTTCTATTGTTTGCTTATCTATCTCCGCATTTCGTTTCGCATCTGTTTTCTGTTTGCTTTTGTCGCCAATATTAATATCAACAATCTGTTTGCTTTTATTAATATGTTTCATAGGCTCGTTAGGACCGACTTCATCTACATCCATCGCATTCACTTCTGTTGCCAGTAAATTAGTATTAATATCAATCTGTTGATTTTTATCAATATCTTTCGTATTAGGTTTCTTAGAGAGACTGACTTCGTCTACATCCATCGCATTTACTTTTGTCGTCAGTAAATTAGTATTAATATCAACAATCTGTTGGTTTTCATCAATATCTTTCGTATTAGGTTCATTAGAAAGATCGTCTACATCCATCATGTTTACTTCTTCTGTCGTGTGTAAATTAGTATTACAAACATCTTTTTTCTTTCTAGTTTTAACATCGATACTTGCATGTGATTCAGGAGATATTTCTTTACTGCAAGGAACCTGAGAAGTATTCGGTATATCGTTCTGTTTGATTATATTCGAGATTTCATCATCCCAATAATCAATTCCCAAATCGATCTCATCCTTTATGATTGTATCGGAAACAGGTTTTACATCCTCGTTAAGTAACTGACTTCTGGATAATCGTTCCAACCATGGATTATCCTCATCTTCGCTGTCTGTTAAAATAATGACTTCGTCATCCATATTTAACAAGCCAATTTTCTCGGTATTTAGGTTAATATCGTTGGTACATTCCTGTTTAATCTGTATTTTATTTTCTGTATCATCTTCGTATTTAATATCGAACAATTGAGAATATGGAAAGTCCGATTCCTCATTTTCACTCACATCGACAACACTATCGACAATAGAGAATCGCATTTCCGGTTTTTGTTTTGATTTCTTTCGTTTATTCAGTGATTTGTCACAGGTTGTATCGCTCTCAACTGCTTCATCATCTGTTACTTGTTCATTTTCATGTGTAACAAGTTGGTCATCTGTTTGTATAGAATGTGGTTGCTCCGTGAGATGTAATGCATTATTTGGCTTATCAGTGCTATTCGATGTTTTTCTTGTTTGATTTTTATTTATATCTCTGTCATTAACATCACTACTGTTATTTTCAATATTAGAAACGTCCATTCTCTCATGAAAAATTCGCGATTCATTACTACAATTTGAGTATTTTATAGATTTAAGATCATGATTCACACTGTTTTTCTTTACTTCTTTTGCTATCGATGCATGAATTATTTGAATATCATCATCTGCGCTTATATCTATAGTTTCTATTACATTATTAATATTGCTGTTACTGTGCGGATTCTGATTACCAGGAGATAAATTTGAATTAATTTCTGCAACAAAAATTTAATTAATTAAAAGACTTATTAGGACACATTTATTACAGAATAGAAAATTTAGTATTCCTTTTTCACACGTTTTTGCTCGGAAAATAGAGCCTTACCTTTTGAACAACTAGCGCCAGAATCATATTTATTATTAGGCGTAACTTTCGATTTTTTATTTGGCACTGTCATATCACAACTGGAATTAAGTATACATCTTTTTCCAAGAACATTATCTACAGAAGAGACTGCAGATCTGCTTTCTTGCATTGCACTGTTATTTAAAACTGTGTTATTTAATAAAATACTAAGTCCTTCTTCTGTTTCTTCTTTTTCTTCTTCATCACAGATAAGTGACTAAAAAATTTGATGAATAAAGATTTATAATGACAAATATTAAATTTCTACAAAATCCATTAGATACTACTTTGTAAACATCCTACCTTAGTGATGCAAACTTGATAAATATACAGCGCCTGATCACTTGGATCAAGTTCAGTTGAGCAGCCTATTCCAATGATATCGTTCTCATGTAATTTTATCATTTGTAAAGTTTTTTTTTTTTGATCGTTGATATAGATCCCATTTGAACTCTAAATAAAAATAAAAAATTAATATCATTTAACTTACAAATATATCGATATTAATACTAGACCACTTGTTATACATACATTTAGGTCTGTGATATATAAATTTTCATTGTCTCGAAAAAAAAGACAATGTCTACGAGATACAAGTAGACTAGTACAAATAATATCATTTTCCTTGCCCCTACCACAAGTGTACTGAAAAAAAAAAAAGAATGAACATAGTGTATATATA